>JAHNEJ010002582.1:0-146147 GCA_022559845.1 Amorphophallus konjac | reverse complement strand
CAACAGATGAAGAGGAGAGCGAGGAAGATGGAGAAGTTGAGAGAGGAGGCCATCTGAACGAGGTGGAGATGGGCAAGAAGTAGAAGAAGGTGGTCGTTGTCTTCTCTTTCTACCATACACACACAAACACAGCGAGCCAGCGAGCATGGATGGCTTGCTGTGGTAAGTGTGGGTGGCCTGCACACATGGAAGGGCTGCGTGCTAGGGGGGCTCGAGCATGAGAACAGCAGTGATGATGCATGTCTGTGCAGTAAGCAATGCAAGGGGCTGTGGCGAGCGTGGGGGGCTACCCATGCAGAGATGCTGGGGCGTTGCACATGATGGTGCTGCATCAGAGAGAGAGAGAGAGATTGTAGGAGAATAGGAAAGGTTGTCACCCAGCATGATTGGAACTTGCTTTCAATGGGTGCTTTGATGGAGCATCTGTGGGATGCAGGTCCAACTATGGAGACACTCAAAATGCTGCCAGCGGCTGTATAGAAGGCAGCAGATAGTGTATATACAGGGAGAAGGGGGCCTAGATGAGGAGGAAGCATATGAATTTGATCTCACGTACACAGTGAATTGAGGGTGCAGATCAGATCAGCAGGTCAAAAACTGTCAGATCAGATGATTCCAATCCGACCTGTCAAATCTTTAAATCCTTGCTTTGCATAACCAAAACATTACTTGGTCTCTAGGAAGATAAAATTGAGATTTTCGAAAGAGAAACAATCTGATTTAGATCTTAATCATATTTGTTTCCTAAACATCTTAATGGAGCGCTGAAGATGAAGAATTAAGAATTATAAATGGAGGCAAACTAATAATTAAATTCTAACAGAAAACTTAACATTGATATTGGAAAGTCCCAAAAACAAGGGGAAAGAAGTTCTAACAGCCCAATAAACACAGACATAGCTCTATAGTTTAAGAAAAAAGATAACAGTTCAAAGAGTAATGGGAAGAGTAATTGAATTAACGAAACAAGAAAATATTGGAGTGTAAAAATAAATTGCAGTGTATATCAAGGAAAAATACAAATAAATTTCATGACTCGGTTGGAGCAGTGAAAAAACAAATTAAACAAATTTGGCATTTCAAGGGGAGAAAATGTGTGTGTGGGGGGGGTGCTGATCCTATGCCTCCACCACTGTTCATCATTATCTGCTGGTATCATCAGCCACTGCCTCTATCCTTGCCATTTTACAGCACCACTACCTTCACAAAAGACAAGCATCTAGCATCCATTACCAGCCACCACTGACCACCTTCGCCATATATTAATTCCCCCTCCTTGAACAACATTGCAACCTTGTATCCTTCATTGCAGCCTGCCCCAGCGGCTACCAACACCCACCAATATCTCTAGTTGCTTAACTTGCTCCACCAATCAATTGCATTCACACTGCTGCCACTATGACTGACCATTATTTTTCTACCAAATCCTCTAACATCTGCAGTAACCACAAGTATCACCTTTCAAGAATTATTTGTTTTCATCATTCTAAAATTTGTTCCCTATTTCCAACTTTCCTTTCAGGTTCATCCCCCCTTTTTATCGCACAGGAAAACTTTTTAGTTTTCTTCCTTCTCTCTTTATTTTTCTAACTCTACATTCGACGTACTTTGTAATTACTTGTTCTATTGATTTGATACAGAATTACTTGTTCTATTGATTTGATACACGCCACTACCAGCCAACAAGCATGATCTAAAAATCTCACAGAATTTTTTCGAATGGCCCTTGTCTGCAAACTATTGTATGCTATATCTTGGCGGAAAAAAAAAGGCTGGTGTTAAGTTGACAATGAGCTAGAGAATTCTGTCAACTTATTGAAAATTGGTCTTCCAAATCATGCCAACAAAATTGTTAGCATGTGAAGTGACAATGGTCCTCTCTCTCTCTCACACACACACATACACAGTAAGACACAGGCTGCCTCTCTCTCCCCCTCTCTCTCCCCCTGCAGCCTGCCCCCCCTCTCTGTCTCTCTTTTCTGTCTCACAATGAAACAGAGGCTGCCCCCTCTCTCTCTCTAGTGAGAGAGAGAGCCACCCCTCTCTCTCAGTCTCTCTCTCTCTTCTCTCCCCCACCCTCTTCTATCTCTCACAGTGATAAAGACGGAGATAAGGATGATGAAAAAACTTCAAATGACATAGCTCTTGAGAATGCAATGTTTGGTTTCAAAATTTAGATGTTTTTAGTTTTTTTTTTTGTTAGACATTGTAACCCTTGCATGGCTACTATTGTTTTTGGTACTTCCCTAGTTGTGTTTGTTTCCTATTTTATTGCTTGTAGTTGTATGTGATAATTGGTGTGGTCTTCTTCTTTTGGATTATACTTTATATTATATGTATGTTGTTCCAAGTACGATTGGCAGATTTTTGGAAGAAAATGGCAAACATCAGGTTAATATTTTCTTCATTCAAAAAGTCCAATTCTTATTGTTAATTTTATCTCAAACTTAATTTTGGTATTTCATTGAAATGTTATTTCTATTAATTTTTATTTTTATGTCCATAGTCCATACCAGCATTGCTTCTCATATTTTTAATGATCATGATTAATTTTTTTTTAAACGTGGATGGTACCATGAATATATATATTAATAAAAGAAAGGGATGTACATGTATGAACTATCTTCGCTCACAGCCCCTTTACAAAAAGTCACCACACCTAGACAGTGTGCCCAATTAACTCCCCAAGAACAAAAAGAGTGAGGAGTTATGATTCTCCACTTTACAATAGTGTTTAGCCTAAATCACTATCTCACCAACAAAAGCAAAAACCCTCTCTTCCAGCCTCGCTTCCTTTTAAAGACTCTATTGTTTCTTTCACTCCATAAGGCCCAGCCCAGAGAGTGGCATGAAGGATAAGCCACCAAGTGATCTTGTCGCCCTTGAACGTCCACCTCCTATGCCACTTAGTGAAGAGTTGTTGTACTGCATCAAAATGCCCAAAGGGCTGCTGGAATCTCGGTCCAATCCTCGTCCAACCCTTCGCGAAAGGACATCTTGTGAATAGATAGTTCAAGTCCTCCTCCTTGTCCCCGCACATGCAATATATGGTAGAGATCTGTTGGAGAAAATGTGCCACCCTATCACATGTCGGGAGCCGGCCATGAAAATCCTCCAAACCAAAACCTTCACCTTGAGAGCGCTCTTGGAGCCCAGATCTGTGGCGCCAAGGAGTGGCGCAGACCCCCATTAGAAAGAAGAGAATAGGCAGACCGAACTAAGAACCCCCCCTCTCCCACCTCCAACGCCAAGAGTCTACCCTGCTACCAGCTAGCTTAAAGTCCAGGATGAAAGTAAAGAGATGTTCTAGCTGGCGCATTTCTTCAAGAGTGAGATTCCTCCTGAACGTGGGGACCCAAATACCCCCGGTCAATGTACATCGAAAGACTAAGCCACGGAAGCCCCGGAAAATACTACTATAACATGCAGTGATAGGAAGGCCTCTGCAACTGTGAGATCACCACACCATCTATCGAACAAGAACAAACATCTCTCTCCATCAGCCAGGCTGACCCTAACACTAGCTCTGATGAAGGCTGCACACTGAAGGATGCCTCTCCAAATCGGGGAGACATTATACATATGAGATGGGAGTAAGTCCTAAACTCTAAACGAGGGGTAATATCTCTGTGTGATCAGTTGAACCTACAGCCCACCATCCTCTGCCCCTTGCCTCCATAGCCACTTACACAATAAGGCCAAAGTGAAATGTCTAATATTCTTGATACCCACGCCCCATGCTTCCTTGCTCTGACATACTCTATCCCAAGAGATATCATGCCATCCATTGTCTCTGCTCCCACTACCATGCCAAAAGATTTGGCCTAATGGACTCCAACATCTTTGTCACCATCTTCATGACTCTGAAAATGGAGAGAAAATAGATCGACAAGCTGTCCAGCACAGATCTGCATAGAACCAGGCATCCTCCATAAGATAAAAGCTTAGCCTTCCATCCTGCAAGTTTGGACTCATATCTCTGCACCACCCCCTGCCAATCCCTGCAGTGAAGAGGCCCAGGAGACAAAGGAGACCAAGATAAAGAGAGGAAATTCCTCAATCTGGCACCCAAAAATAAAGCTGCCCTCTTGATAGCTGACTCCTCCATGTTAATCCCCACCAAGTGACTTTTATTATAGTTCACCTTCAGCCCAGTGATATCCTGCACTATCTCTAGCATCAATCTAGCATCAACCAATTGCTGCTCCTCCTCGACAAGAATAAGATAGTGTCATCAGCATACTGCAGATGGGTGATACTACTACTGAGTTGGCCTACCTGGAAGCCTCTAATAACCTCAACACCTCAGCTATCATCCACAGTCAACTCAAGATCAGAGCCATCAGAACAAACAAGAGTGAAGAAAATGGATCTCCCTACTTGAGCCCTCTCCCACTAAGGAAAATAGTAAGAGGATTGTCCAATAATGAGCACAAAGAAGGAAGCAGACAAGATACACTCCTGAATCTATGAAATCCATCTCTAATCAAAACCCACCTTCACTAGCACCTGAAGGAGGCACGTCCAGTTGACCATGTCATATGCTTTCTCAAAGTTCAATTTGAGGACCACTCCTCTTTTCCTCTGTAGCTTCATAACATGTAGACACTCATGAGCAATAAGAAAATTTCTCTGGATGTGTCTTCCCCTGATAAAGGCCCCTTGGTAACCACTGACGATGCCGTCCATTACCCTATCAAGCCTCCTTGCCAAGATCTTTGTAGTGATTTTATAAGTGTTGTTTGGTAAGCTAATGAAAAATCTACCAGATCATGTGCACCCTTCTTAGGGATCAAGACAAAAAGAGTTTTATTGATACCCCACATATGAGCTCTGCCTTCCTGGAATTGTGTGATAGCACCAATGAGGTCCTCCTTGATGATGTCCCAACAACGCTGAAAAAAAACCACAGGAAAGCCATTTGACCCGACGGCCTTGTCGCCAGGTAGAAAGAAACCCGCATGTCTAATCTCCTCCTCCTGAAAGGGACTCGCTAGAGACGAACTCTCTATCCGGGATAGGTGGGGAAGCAAGTCATCCGCACAGTTTGGTCCGCCCATGTGCCCCTCAGTGAAAAGATAGAACTCCTTGGCATGTCTTCTAATGTCTTCCTCCTGTGTACCACCTGATCACCTATCTGGATGGAAGCGATGTGATTCAACCTTCTTCTACTCGAGGCAATCATGTGGAGGTAAGTTGTGTTTCTGTCCCCTTCCTTCAGCCATTTCTCCATAGATCTCTACTTCCAATAAATTTCTTCCCTGGTGAGGATTTCATCATACTCTGCTCGAAGATAATCTTTGCTCAACCTATCAGCATCATCCAACGAATCCAGAATGTCCAAAGCGTCTAACTGATGAAGGATCCTCTCCTTTGCCTGGTTGCCTAGTATACGCATGCTTGCGCCCCATCTTCTAAGAACCCGAGCCAAATGCTTCAATTTCCCAATCAAAACAGCCATGCAAGACCCCTATGGCCTTCGACATGATCATGCCATTTGGACTGTGTCCAAAAGTCTGCCTCCCTGAGTGAGTACCTCTCAAATCTAAAAGCATGTTTACTCCCATGGCCACGACTGGTCCTCAAGAAATAGGCTTGTGATCAGAGGTCGATCTAGCCAAACATGAAGACCGCACATAGGGAAAGTGGCCCTCCCATCCACGAACACTAAGAATCTATGAAGTCTTGAGCATGATGGATTCTCCCTCAAATTGGACTAGATGAACTGAGCATTCACCAATCCAATATCAATGAGAGCAGCCTGTTGGATAAAGTCACAGAAGTCCTCTGTATCCCTGAGAGAGGATGAGTACACGTCCTCTCTGAAGCCACAGTCACCGCATTAAAATCTCTACCAACACACCAGGGCCAGCCCGAAGCGAGATGGAAACCAAGCAATTCCCGCCACAAAACTCTCTTACCTTCCATAGATTGAGGGCCATAGATTGCAGAAAAGTCCCAGGAGAAATCGTCCCTCAAGCATCAAAGTGAAGAAAAGTGGCCCATCGACCAACCCGCCTCTTATTCTCCACCTCCTCCACCTCAAACGGATTCCACAACACCATAATCCCTCATGCCCTTCCCACTACTCGGGAGGCCACCCCCTTCACCAATCTACCACCCCCTATCTCCCTCATCAGCCCCTCTCCATCCCCATCACACTTAGTCTCCTGCAGACACAAGATATTGACCCTACAGCACCTTACCAGTTCTCTAACCATCCTCCTCTTCTCCACCCCCCTTAAACCCCTCACATGCCATGAGATGATCCTCGTGGGAATTGTATTGTGTCCCCCTTCCCTCCCTCCTGCTCCTCATCCACCTCCTCCCCCTCCTGACTACTACATATAGCTCTCATTTGAGATTTTTCCTTCTTCGCTGCCCTCGCCAAAGCCGCTAGTCATCTCTTCTAGATCAAGGTAACATATCCCCTGATACCCTTTTCCACCCCCCTCATAGGAGACTCCCAACTTCTCCGCCAAATCCCTGAAGTGGTCCATTATCAACCCCTCCACCATCCCCATCAACCCCTTCCCCTCCTCATTGTCCAAGATTCCTCCCTCCTCAACAAAGAAACCAACCCCAGGGTAGGGGTGTCTGGGATGACGGCCTCATAAGTCCACTGGAGTAACCCCACCTCATCCGTTGGGGGGTCACAGCAGGCCGGTTCATCAACAGTTGTAATGTCCACCATTGGAACCTGAGACCTCAAAAGCCCGTCCTCCTCGATGACGCCCAGGTCAAGGGCGGCAGGCACCGAGGTAGCCATACAGGAGAGTAGGAAGTCCGACAAAGGGCCGGACCCTATTAACTGCAACCAGCAGCCTCCGCCTCCTACTTGTTGTTGTAGCACCCTCGCCTGCTGGTTGACATAGCCCTGCTCCACCTCTATGCCGGGGACAAGGACTGTGTGCCCAGCCAACCCTCCAAGCTCGTGGGTCCTGCTTCTAGTACGAGGCTCCTCACCCCTCCACAAAAGAGCAAGAGCAGAGGACTAGTCTTGTAGATCGAAGGACCCTCCATCTACCGACAGAGAGGATGCCGACACATGAAGACAGAAGGGCTCCTGCACTGAGGTCTTCACAATCACTGCTCCCGAGGAGGTTGGAACCCACACCTGTGTCCCGCCACCGCCAGTTTGGGAGGGGACAGACGTCGATAACGGCCCCAACACCGGCGTGAGCTGGTCCTACAACAAAGCCTGCCACTACAACCTCGCCGAACCAAGAATTGGGTGGGGAAGACGAGCCTTCGCGAGTGCTGTAGACCCGCTAAGAGGGGTCAAAATGGTAAAAAATAAGTTTCGGATCCCCAAGACGAACCCGGCCTCCTGACCCGCGACCCCCGCACTTGACCCGCACGTTTGAAGACCCAGGCGGTGAGCCGACGACTGGACCGCTTTCCTGCTTGACATGGTCGAGCAAATCGGCCCCAAGTCCAAATTCAAAACACCCGCCATCGTCCTATCGTCTTCAACGTTACAACAAGCAGAAGATTGCCCTAGCAACGATGGTGGCCCTTCCTAGTGCTCTACCTATACCCAGAGACAAACGATGGAGGTACCAATGAGATCCACCGTGACGACAGTGGGGATAGCCACCAGACAGGCCACCAAAATGTGGGCCACAACCATCGTACGCGATCCCATCGGCGTTAAGTGGGAGATCCTCTTACCACCCTGCCGAAACTGTGGACCAAGAAATCCACGCCTTCTTGATCACAGAGATGAAGGGGGACACTGTCCATGACGATGCAAACCCTCCGAACCTGCAGATTGGGGAAGGTTCCCCTATTCTCTGACCATCTCGATAAATGGAGTAGGGCTCCACCCACCTCCAAGAAGTCGGTGTCAGCCAGCGACGACTCCATACCCTCCTCTTACCCCACCGCTAGAAAAGATGCCCAGGAGACACGAGATACCTCCCAGTGACACCTAAAACTCTCCACCAGTGGCCGCCTAACCTCCTCCGCCTCCGCAGCCCCTTCTACCAGGGAGACACACAAGCACCTCCTAAGATAACCTGTCTTCCCTTGAAGAAGCTCCATCGGAACCGACCCTAGATTGAGCCATCTCTTGCTGCCTAGAACCCTCAGAGGCGAGGCGCCCCTCACCACCTCCGCGAAGGACGGGACGTCTACCTTGGCTCCCACAAACCTCTACTTGGGCCGAAGCCTTCCCCTTGCAAAAACGTCGTATGTGGCCTCTCCTGCCACATTCATAACAGGTCGACCCTAGCGCGAAGGCCTGACCGCCCGCCCTACGAGACCCTCTGCCAGAGACAAGCTCCGACAGTCGGCCACCCCGACCGGCCATTGTGCATCCAAAAGCCACAAAAAACCCGAGAGCTTCTCTATCTAGAAAAGCTAGAGAGAGGAGGAGGTTTCAAATCTATAATCATGATTAATTTTTATATAAAAAATTATAATATCATATTTTTTATGAACTTGATGCCTAGGTGCCACTTAGGCAGGTGCCTAAGCGCTCAGGCACTCGAGGACCCCAAGCTCACCTTGGTCACCTTGTCGCCTTGACAGCTATGTGCACAGGTGATAACACAAGCGATGTATTTTCTTACAAAAATTCCCTCAATTAAACTCCATTTGGTAGCTTTCCCAAACATAAACAGTTGGTAAAATCTTGGAACCACTGGAAAGATAATGATTTGACAAAAATGTTGCATTAGTCAAGCACATCCAATTGGTGCAATATTTCCTCCTTGACGATGTAACTTAATGACCTCCCAAACATCACTAGAATAAGACAAGTGAGTTGCTTTCCCATCCGATTTCAGAGATCAAAAACAAACACCGATTGAATTTAGGGGAAAGTTCCAAATTTGACAATGATCCTACAGAAATCAAGTAGACGTGCATAAAAATTCCCTCAATTAAACTCCATTTGGTAGCTTTCCCAAACATAAACAGTTGGTAAAATCTTGGAACCACCGGAAAGATAATGATTTGACAAAAATGTTGCATTAGTCAAGCACATCCAATTGGTGCAATATTTCCTCCTTGGCGATGTAACTTAATGACCTCCCAAACATCACTAGAATAAGACAAGTGAGTGGCTTTCCCATCCGATTTCAGAGATCAAAAACAAACACCGATTGAATTTAGGGGAAAGTTCCAAATTTGACAATGATCCTACAGAAATCAAGTAGACGTGCATATGACTTACATATTTCTATTGTGTAGGGCAGCTCTTGTGCATGTCCTATGGTCTTTGCTTGAAATGAAGAGGTAAGCATAGAGCAACACTTTCTCTCTCCTCAATCCCGTTTCCCCCCCTTTTTCCGTTTTGCTCGCAGGTTTCCCGCCCGCGACCCCGGCCATGGCCGGGGTCGCGGAAGGGCCAAGGTGGCCTCCCGCCGGTAGGGCCCTGGTCACGTTCTTCCACCTCCCCCTGTTCCATCTGCTGATGGCGTCCCTGCCCCCTCCGTGGCTCCCATCGGCTGCACGGTGACGCCAGAAGCTTGCCACGTTGGTACGGCAGCTACCGTGCCCCTCACGCCTGCTTCCTTGGTTGGCCTCGGGGGTGCGACAGAAGCCTGCTCCGAAGCCCCCCCTACGTCCACCGCGCTGGGAGGCGCTGCAGGTTCATCGTCCAACCTTGCAGCGGCTCCTGGCGGCCTGGACGCTGCCTTCGTGCCCCTGCAGTCTCCAGCCTTCGAAGGCGTGGAGCCTGCCCCTGGCCTGCGCCCCCCCTGCTCCGGTGGTGTCGCGTCGGCGCCATGCATCCTTCCTGGCGACCCTCCGGCAGCTGCTGCTGACCCTTCTGGCGTCCGCTTCACTCCTTCGGACCTCGCCGCAGCTGGCGGCTCTGAGTTGAACCCTAGCCTCCTAGGCCCTGCTCCGGTCTTCTCCTCGACCTCGGCGACAGCTTCGGCACCACAACCTGCTGCACCTCCTTCTCAATTTGTGTCCACTGTTCATGATGGGACCTGCCCACGAAACGGCACTCTGTTTCAAGGCAACCCCAACGCCCACCCGGCTTGCTCGTTGCCGCCTGCCTTGGAGGCGGCCGACGTCCACCTCATGCCCCCCCCTGCTCGTGAGGCAACTGCTGCCCCCCCCTCCTCGGCTGCAGCCTGCTCAGCAGCCCCTCCCGCCGCCGCCACAGGCGTCTCTGTGCCTCCAACCGTGTTGCTGGCTACGAAGGCGGCAGGAAAGTCTGCTGGTGGCCCTTCCACCTCAGCCGCTCCTGCTAAGCCTCCGTGGGCTCGCGTTCCTGATGCTTCCTTGGGTGCCCAACCCTCCTTGCCGGTGGGTCCTTCTTTCGCGCAGGTGGTTCTTCAAGCGGTCCAACCCCCGTCTCTTCCTCTGATCGCCCATGCCCCTGCGTCCACGGACTCCGGGGAGCCTGCAGCTTTCTTCACTACTGAGGAAGTGAACATTTCCTGCCGGCCACTGGAGTTTGCTATCATCGCCCGTACCCCTCTTGGACGCCCTCCATTCCAAGATATCAGATACCACCTGGCCCAAAGGTTCAAACTTCGCCAGGACTTCGTCATCATCGCTCTGGACTCCAGACATTTACTCCTCCGGTTCCTCAACCGTGAAGACTTCCTCCTAGTCCTACTGAAGGATACCCTCTACATCAAAGGGAGGCCTTTTATCTTCTTCAAATGGACCATGGGCTTCTCCAAGGATGCTGATTCCCCCCTTGTACCAGTCTGGATCGAGCTGCCAGACCTGCCAGTCAATTTTTACAACGAAGCTATGATCACCTCCATCGCCGGAAGCATTGGCCCAACTCTGCAAGTCGACCGCAACACCCTTTGCCTCACCAAATCGCTTGCAGCCCGTGTATGCGTGCAGTTAGACATCTCCAAGACCCTCCCTCACAGGGTCCTTATAGGCCATGGAAGCTCGGGCTTCTGGCAGCCTATCACCTACAAGGACCCACCGCTCTACTGCTCCACCTGCAAACGTCTGGGCCATCTAGCCCCCAAGTGCAAAAAGCCAGCTTTGGGCCCGTCTTCTGATGCTGCTCCACGGCCAGCTCGCCCAAGAGCTCCCCTCCTGGCGGCCGTTCCTGCGCCGGCTCCCCTGCCGGTGCACGCAGCTGCACCACCGCCTGCTATTCTAGTTCCTCCCACAGTAGCTACACCCCCGGGCAGCGGGGCCCTTGTCCTCTCCAGCCAGCCCCCCGCTCGCAGCAAGGGATCTGCAGTTGCTCCTGCCTGCTCCTCGTGTGCTCCTCCTAAGGCCGTGGTGGGTGTGGCCCCCCCTCCCCAACGGTCCCCTGTAGCTGCAGCTCACGTTCCCACTAACCCATTTATTGACACCATTGTTCCTTTACCAACCGTGATCCCTGTTCTTACCTCTTCATGCCCCACAGTAATCCATATACCAGCAACTCCCTCCTCTTCACCCCTCCCTCCGATTGCTGGTGTGCATGCTGTGTCCCCTTCAGAGCCCACGGTTAGGCCCAGGGCCCCCCACCACCCTCAGGGGACGGAGGGACCCTGGATCTACCACCCCCTGACCCTACTAATCCCACCCCCACGCCTACGCACTCCAGTGACCAGGGTGTCGACACCCCCTCTGCCCCCTCCACTCGCTCTGCTGTTGGGCCTACTGAGGACCACGTCAGGAAGGATGCCCCACCCCTCCACCTTGCTCCAGTTAGCCCTGCATATACCCCCTCCTCTGTCCAGCCTTCATCTCCTCCTGCTTGTCCCACCTTGGCTGATCCTCTCGTGCCGCCTGCGATGGAGACTGGGGCCCCCTCTTCCTCTGTAGAGGAATCCTCAGATGTTGTCCAGGCCCTCTATGTCCCCGGTTTGGACCCGGCGTCTCATGGGCTGGGCCACACCCTGGCACATACCAATTTCGTGGGCTCGAGCCATCTCCCTCAGTCTGGAGGACCGGGGGTGATCACTCGTCGTGGCCACAGGCGGAACACATCCGGTGGGTCCGACCTCCCCACTGTCAATGAAAGCCATGATTTGGAATATTAGAGGATTGGGTAACGCCCAATCCATCAGCAGGTTAAAGCTTCTCATTCAGAAATTCGACCTGCAGCTTATTGCCATTCTTGAACCCAAGCTGCCGAGCTCCTCCTTGGTTAGTTACTGCAGGAAGATTCGTATGAAACACTGCCTTGCCAACTCTGATGGCAAGGGGCGTATATGGGTCTTCTGGCAGCCCCCACTGGACATTTCTATGGTTAACTCCTCTGAGCAGCATGTCACTCTCTCTGTTTCATCCGCTTTGGACTGCACTGCACTGCTCTCTATTGTGCACGCTAGTTGTTCAATCCCGGAGAGACGCGTCCTTTGGGACCACCTCGTCGACTTTGCTGCCTCTTGCGACAGGCCTTGGCTTCTTGGAGGAGACTTCAACAGCATCCTCCTCCCCACGAGAAACGGGGGGGAACGAGGGCCTTCTCGCTATCTATGTCCGATTTCCAAGCTTGTGTGGCTGCTGCTGGTCTTGAAGATGCGGGCTATATTGGTGGTCCGTTTACTTGGTACAATGGCCAACGAGCTAATGGAATATGGGCCAGACTCGACCGTGTGCTCTTCAACGGAGAGTGGGCCATTTCCTGCCCACCCCTCGCCATCCGCCACTTGTCTCGGGCATGCAGTGACCATCGTCCTCTTCTCATATCACTGCCCACTGCCCCCCGAAGGCGGCCCTCAAGATTCTGCTTCCAACAGATGTGGAAGACCCACTCCTTGTTCCTTGAAAACTCCAGGGCGGCCTGGGCTGCAGCTCCAACTTCCACCTTCCCACTCATATCCATGGTTATCAAGCTCAAGCATATGAAGGAGTTCTACAGGTCTTGGAATCTCCATACCTTCCGCAATGTATTTGCTAATGTTCAGGGAGCTGAGCATGCTTTCTCCTTGGCGCAAGAGGCTCTTGACTCCAACCCAACAGATGCACATCACTCAGCTTTTTTAGCTGCAAAGGAGGACCTTGACCGAGCACACCTGCAGGAAGAAATGTTCTGGCGACAAAAATCAAGAATCAAATGGCTCTCTGAAGGGGACAAGAACACTAAGTTCTTTCATGCTTACGCCTTATCTAACCGTCAATGCGCCACCATCTCCGAGCTGCGTGGGGACAATGGAGTCGAATCAAGAAGCTGCCATGGGAGACTTGCTCGTTTCTCACTTCACCTCGGCATTCACTTCCTCTCCCCACCAGCCTCACCAGGAGATTCTTGATGCTATTCCGCCAGTTCTTCAGGACGAAGACAACTTCTTGCTTTGTGCTGTTCCCACCCTCAAGGAGATTCACGATGTTGTCTTCAGCCTGCCTTCTGATAGCGCCCCGGACCCCGACGGCTTCTCCGGCCACTTCTTCACAAGCTGCTGGGACTTCATCCAACAAGACGTTGTGGCCGCGGTCCAAGCTTATTTCTGTGGACATCCTCTACCACGGAGCTTCACGTCCTCCTTCATTGCTCTTATTCCGAAGGTCGACGCCCCGAAGCATTGTGCCGACTTTCGGCCCATAAGCCTCTGCAACTTTATGTACAAGATTATCTCGCGGGTCCTCTCTGACAGGCTAGCTATTGTTCTCCCCCGCTTGATCTCGGAAGAGCAAGGGGCCTTCGTCAAGGGCCGTTTTATTATTGAAAATATCTCCCTAGCAAAGGAAATGACGCAACACCTTAGCAACCCTTGCAGAGGAAGGAACGTGATTCTCAAGCTCGATATGGCAAAGGCATATGACCGTATGGAATGGAGCTACATTTTCGCCGTCCTGCGAAAATTCGGATTTGGTCTATCTATCATCTCTCTTATTGAGCCGCTGCTGACTAATTGCTGGTTCTCCGTCCTCCTCAACGGACAGTCCCATGGCTTCTTCAAGTCCTCCCGAGGACTGCGCCAAGGTGATCCCATTGCACCCGCACTATTCATTCTGGCTGAAGAAGGCCTTAGCCGCGGCCTGTCGAACCTCTTCAGTTGCAGCAGAGGGGGTTACTACCAGACTATTTCAAGATGCCCCAAGGTCTCCCACCTACTCTTCGCTGATGATACACTCATCTTCTCTAATGGTTCTGTGCGACACCTGCGGGAACTTATGAAATTCCTCAAGAAATACGAGGTTTCGTCGGGTCAACTCATCAACACCTCCAAGAGCTCCTATGTGGTCGCCCGCTGCGCACCGGCATCTCTACACACATCTATTGCCCAAGTGACGGGATTCAAGCAAGCTTCCCTCCCGCTCTCCTACTTGGGCATCCCCCTTTACCATGGCCGTCCAAAGCAAGTTCACTTCTCTTACTTACTCTCTAAAACAGCGGGAAAGCTTCAAGCATGGAAGTCTAGCTTCTTGTCTGCGGGAGGGCGCCTCACCCTCATCCGGCACGTCCTCTCTGCCGTGCCCATGTATACTCTCTCCTGTGCCACCATCCCGGCTTCAACTTTCAAAGGGTTTCACAGGCTTCTTGTTCTTTTGGGGCACCTATGAAGGATCCCCCAAAAAACATTGGAAGCGTTGGGAGGAAATCTCTCAGCCGACTTGCTGTGGTGGTCTCGGCGTCATCAATCTCCCCTCCATGCAGATTGCCCTACGGACCAAGCTAATGTGGAAGACAGTCACCTCCAATTCCTTGTGGGCTGATTTCTTCCGCGCCAAGCACTTGCACTTCGACCACTACTCGGCTGCAACCTTTTCCCTTGCTCTCTCTGCGGACAAGAAATTATGGCTGGAGGCAGCGGGCATCATCCATGCACACCACAGGGTTTTCACCTCCAAAGATAGCCCTCGTGCTCTCTTTTGGCTGGACATATGGGTGGGCTCCGCTCCGCTAAAGGACTTCTTGCCCCATGATGTCTGGACTGCGCTGCCATCTAAACAATGCAAGCTGCAAGCCGCTCTCAACGGCCACGCTCCTGCATGCATGGCCCTCGCCCACACTTATTGCCCACCGGGCCTACTAGCAAATGCCTTTGGGTGCCCCTCTCCTGTGGACAGCTGGGTATGGACCCTCACCCCAAATGGCCTCTTCTCTTCAAGCTCTGTGCGCACACTTTTGTCTGCTGCACCATCTCCGACATGGCCCTTGCTATGGCACCATACTATTCCTCTCAAATGGTCTGTACTATCATGGAGGCTGCTGCGTGGATGCCTCCCCTTGGATGATGTCATCTCAGGCTGTGGCATCCCTTTATGCTCTAGATGTAGCTGCTGCTCACCACCAAAGTTAGAGACTGGCGTCCACCTTTTCTTCCACAGTAACATTGCAACACAAGTGTGATCTGCCTTATTCGTCTTCTTGCGGTTCCACTGCTCCCCTACTTCCTCTACTGGCTCTGCAATATTTGGTTTCTTGAGTGGCCTCCACCTCAACTCTGTGGCGGGGTCCCTCTCCAGATGCATCTTCATGGCTGCCATATGGGAAATCTGGTTCAGCCGCAACAAGGCGCGCTTTGAAGGCCAAGCCATGCAAGCACGCCATATCCTCAGCCGGGTCCTGCAGTCGGCCCGCTCCCTCACACAAGCCCACAAATTCAAAGGATATACCATCAGCTCTACGCACCACGCAGCTCTTGCCTCGTGGGGCATCTCGCTGCCCCCTTCACGGCCACCTGCCCCAAGGCTCATCCGATGGCTCCCACCGGCCGCCGACTGAAGCTCAACGTAGACGGTGCTTTCAAGCGGGGCATGGGTCTCGCTGGAGGCGGTGGCGCTGTCCGTGACTCTCGCGGCCACCTCATCCTTGCATTTGCTGCTCCATACCCCCTAGTCTTCTCCAGCCTCGACGCTGAAGCTCTCGCCCTTCGGGATGGTCTCACTTGCTGCCGAGACCGTGGCTTCCACCATGTCCTAGTGGAAACGGATTCCCTAGTGCTTGCGCAGATTGCCAACAGCAGGTTCCCTTGCCCCTGGCGCCTCAAGATTGTCATGAGTCAAGTGCGTGTATTGCTTTCTTCGGTGCATGTATCCATTGTTCATGTTTTTAGGGAGGCCAACCAACTTGCCGACATGCTAGCTGGTCATAGTTGTCTCCTCCACGGTCCTTCTTTTTGGTCTTGTTGGGAGGAGCTCCCACCTCTTGTCAAAGGGCCTTATCGTCTTGATAAGATAGGCTGCCCGTCGCTCCGTCCCTAGTTTGCTTTGTACTGCTCTCTCTTTCGTCTATGAATATATGCTTCCCTGCTTGGCTGTCAGGGGTGGAGCGCTTCTGCCCTATCTTGTAGGGCTCATCGCTCCCTCTTCTCCTGCCATCCAGGTATTGACTTGAGTTAAAAAAAAGAGGTAAGCATAGTGAGCACTCTATTTACAGCCATATATATGGAAGATTATATTTCAACTGTCACCATTCCCTCCACTGTTTTCAAGGCATTGCCTAAGTGACACCTAGGTGCTGCCTAGGCGACAAGGTGTTGGATGATGCCCAAGGCAACCTGGGGCCTAGGCAAGCAGCCGAGTACCCCAATAAAAGTTCAGGGCAATTTTGAAAAATTGACAAGTGGTAACGTCAAGATTTAAAAGAGAAGATGGGAATTCCATTTCCCCTTTTCCTTTCCCTCAGATTTTTCTCCCTACAGGTTCCTCTTCCTTCCCCTTGTGGAAATTGGCACACATGGTGCAAGGAGCCTGCTGCTTAGTCCTCCCCCCCTCTCTTGCAGAAGCCAACAAATAAAGCAAGATGGGACTTGATTTGGATCTAGATTTATTGTTTTGCATTTTTGAAGCTAGCATCATTTTGTGACTTTTTTTGACAATTGACAAGTAAAAAACTATGATATTATTATGTTGGTGTGCTTATAATTCGCCTACAAGCATCTTATATTTATGCTTCTTTTTAATGTATTACATGATTATTTGGATACCAAATTTTGGTAAAAAATTTCATCTCGATTGACAAGTATTCACAAATTCTTGTTGCTTTTCTCCTTAAGATTTGTCAATGTTTGTCATTTATTGTGTTTTTGCTTTTTAAAATACAGGTAAATGCTGGAGATTTGTGAATGCCAATTCTTCTATTAACTAAAGATAGCATTTATATGTACATAATGTAGAGTAGTACTTCTCTTGAAATATACTTAGTTAATAAACTAGGCTTCACCTAGGTGCCTCACCTTGTTGCCTAAGCAATAATGCGGTGGGACTCCACCTTGGTCCTTACACACCTTGAGAACCATGATTCTTTCCCAGTAAATTTGAGTTATTATTGATTATATTCAAGTGAATTGATGATATGTTGAGAATCCAATTAGCTAGGGCACTCAACAGAAAAAAAGGATTATTATGGATACATATTTTGTCGGCATTAACTACTGCAACTACTTGGCATAAAAAATAGATTCATCCATTGTATGCATAGCCCCTCCAACAGAGTCTGTTGCAGTGATGCTATAAAATGAAGACATTGTTAGGAAATATCATATACATTGTGTTTGTCCATTTGGTTTAATGTATATATGTCCCTACCTTGGGAGTCACCCTAATCAAGCTTATGCATGTGCATGTATCTATGCAGAGCTATTGCCCTAATGATGATTACAGAGTTTTCATTCTCTTTTTCCTGCCAGTAACATGGTATTAGAGCCTGAGCCCATTTCTCATCATCTCCGACAGTTTAGGCATCTTGATCAAACTTTTCATCTTCTACTTTGGTGAGCAAATATCACTGTCAAACTCCTCTCCAAAGCTAAAAACCCCTCCATCCTTTCTTACCATGTGTTGCCTTTGGACATCTTCCTTGCATCATCTTTTCATCCTTCTCTGAAGCTCTGCAGCTCCATCTATACTTTTTTTCAAATTTTCAATGATTTTTTTACTTTGCTCATCCAGCAACTTTGTCTCGCTCCTTCAACCAAATTCTCCCCTCATTCACATGGCTTTGTATTAATGTTACCATTATTTGGCATCACAAACTTGGATACATTTCTGATCCCCATCTCCAGACTTTGTTCAATCTGGTGTAATTGGTCTTGTCTCATTTGTCCCATTTAATGCTTGTATTTGTTGTCAGTTGGCCAAACATTCAGCTCTTCAATTCTATCCACAAGTCTATTTGTGCTAATCTACATGACCTGGCACCTTCTGACATTTGAAGACCAGATCCTTGACTTTTATGACAAATTATATTACAATAATAGTTTCAGAGATGTTGAATCCGTAAATTTTTCCTTTTGATTAAAGAAAATTTAAATTAAATTCATCTAAGAATGGCAAAAAAGTGGTAACCAGCGCCGTTGTGTGCACATATCATACATACATCCAAGGAATTCCGACGGACGGAATTACATGCATAAATCCCGTATGTTTTGTACACCGGAATTTTGTCGAACAGGTGGCGGACAGCAAAAACAATGCACCTATCGTGATATTTCAATAAGAAATTGATGTGGGACGTGGCTGGGCACAGGCTGGATGGGATAGCCAATGGCTAGGGTTTGGGATGAAAGGAGAAGAAGGATAGAAGATGAGAGTGTAGGCTTCGCACCCTCCCTCACACAGAGACCACTTAAGGTTGCCTTCTCTCAAGTCTCTCTCCACTCCATCGCATAGAAGAGGGAAAATTTATGTAAAATCGCAACTCAATATTCTTCATTAATTTGCAAAAGAGAATTACAAGACTATTTATAGGAGTTAGGCTAACCCTAACCTTAAGATGACTTCATTTGACTAAAATACCCCTAGACTCAAGAAATAGTGTGAAAATTGCACCAAAAGAATTACAAAAAAAATAGAAAGACACAAACTTAGTTCCAAATGAGCCCAATAAAATTACAAAAACTAGAGACTTAACTCTATCCATAAGGTAAAATACATAATAAAAATAAAAAATGATGTTGTCATGACTCCGATCAATTTCGAATATCATCCACGTAAATATCGCCATCGTATAACAAGCCAATCGAAGTCATTATCTGACATCACGCGTCCCAACATCAATCACTCCCGGTTCGAAAAAAACTCATCCTCGAGATTTGAAATACTGTAATATGGCGAAGACGATGCCTAGAGCATAAGCTGTGAACTCAATGTCGATAGCCATACTTAGGATCGCAAGGCTTCAGCAACAACAAATCATCTAATTGGTCAACTAGTGTCGAAGTGAGACATAAGAGAGGCGCATCGAACACGTCATCAGAGATAAGACTCCATCCAGACTCAGCAAGTAACACAATAAACTACGCCTGATGAATCACCCTCGAACAATGTATCATCAACCAAATCTAACCCAGAAGCAATAAATAAACTTTGATCCCATACATCAACAAGTGACGTGACAACTCAAGCTAGCAAGTCTTTAAGTGTCTCCTTAATAGCACGGGATGCTTGCAAGTAGGAGTCTGAAAATCAAAATTTACCCTTCAAGTGCGGTGGCTAAACCGGTCAGGGTCCATGCTAGCATGTCGCTTTGCTATCCAATCTCATCCCAGACTCATGTGGGAACCCCGTGATTAAATAGTGCACCATACTCCATCAAAATATTCATTAGGTTCTAATGTGCTACCACATTTAAACTATCGGTGGAAGTCCACAAAAGTCCTTTTCTCTTCAACAATAATGTGGCCAATTTTCAATAATGAATCAACAATGGATTGAGAAATATAATTATCAGATTGATGTCCATTGAGAAATATTGTAGTAGGCTCATTGCTGGGCAAAAGTACGCTATAGCTGAAGACCATCGCAGGAAGGGCTTACCTCTGACCCCGATTTGATGGAACAAATTGGTTCCCTGGTGCTCTGATACCAATTTGATGCAAAACGTGGTTGTGCACATGCTGGATGGGGTAGCCGATGACTAGGAAGGGAAAGGACAAGAGGTGGGGGTGTCAGCTTCACACCCTCCCTCTCGCAGGAACCACCTAGAGTTACCTTCTCTCAAGGATCTCTCCCCTCCATCGCAAAGAAGAGGGAAATTTTCCATAAAATCGCAACTCAATATTCTTCACTAATTTGCAAAAGATGGTTACATGACTATTTATAGAAGTTATGCCAACCTAACTCTAATGTGACCTCCTTGGACCAAAATATCCCTAGACTCAAGAAATAATGCGAAATCACACCAAAAAAATTACAGAAAAAATAAAAAGATGAATTTAGCTCCAAATGAGCCCAATAAAACTACAAAAACCAAAGACTTAACCATATCCATTTGAGATCACTAGATTAGACTCGCCTAAAAGTAAATACATAATAAAAATACAAAGTGACATTGTCATGACTCCGATCAATTACGCACGTCGTCCACGTAAATATCGCCATCGTACAATACACTAATCGAACTCATTATCTAACATAACGAGTCTGGCTCTGCATCCGTCACAAGTTTCGCTCCGCATCAGAAATGAAGTCCTCCATGTGTCCGAGAGTCGCTTGGGATGTTCCGGACGATAGCCCTAGTAGGACGGAATGTCCCCGCAGCAAGCCGGTCTGCCCCAAAGAAGAAACGAAAAGCACAAAAAAGTCACCATCCACACAACTGGGCTGAAGCCTTGGTCAGGGGAAAAAGGAGCACAAATAAAAAAGAGAGAAAACGAGGGTCAATGGGGTTTTTATAGCCTCTCCCAGGGCGGTCAAGAGAAGGAGAGAGCTGCACGCTCTCTCTCTGTCTCTCCTCTCTCCCTTGACAAGAAGAGGTTGAGGAAGGGCGGAGCCCACCCGTGACCATCCTCCCTCTCTCGCTTGATCGGGAGAGGTTGAGGAGGGGAGCAGAGGCCACCCGCCGCCTCCTCCCTCTCCCACTTAACCTGGAGAGGTTGAGGTGGCCCGTAGTGCCCACCTCACTCTCTTCTCTCTCCTCTCTCTTGCCTCTCTCTCTCTCCCCTGATTTTCCTCTCCCTTAACCAAGAGAGGTTGAGAACCGGGTGGGGCCCACCATGGCTCTCTCTCTCTCTCCCGATTCCCTCTCCCTTAACTAGGGGAGGTCGAGGGGAGTGCGGGGCCCACCCGCAGCTCCTCACTCATCTCCCCTCCCTTAACCGGGAAGGTTGAGCGAAAGGGGGGGTAGGGCCCACCCGTGAGCCCCCTCTCCCTCTCCCTTAACTGGGAGAGGTTGAGAGGGGTTGTGAGTTCTCTCTCTCTCTCTCCCTCCTTGGGTTCTTTCCAAAAAACATAGGATTTTTCTGTAAAAATGCACGCTTAACCGAGAGAGATTGATGAGCCAATCCACATTAATGCCCACTCTCATTTATTTGGACTCAACTGGGAGAACTTGGCAAGAGTCAACCTCTCCTAGATAACACCCCCCAACTCCTATAAATATAAGGGGTATTGGACCTTGTGAAGGCATCGAGAACAACTCAAGGAGCATCCGGTCAAAAAGTTCCAAGTGTGAAGCATCTAATGTTCATGTGAGCTTGTGTGTGTTCATAAAAACAAAAAAATGTATTGCACATATGCCCCTGCCACGTGCATGGTAGAAATTGTGTACATACCCCTACTTGTGGGTGTTTCAAGAAAATAGTTTAAATTATGTAAATACCCCTGCTTGTGGGTGCCTTCTGCAAAAAGTAGAAATTGTGTACATACTCTTACTTGTGAGAGTTTCAGGAAAAAAAATGGTACTCTGTTGGCACTCAAAAAAAAAGAAGAATAATAGAAAAAGAAAAGGAGTAGGCCCAAACATACAAAGGCCCGATTAAAAGAAAAAAAAAAAGAGAAAATGATACCAATGGGCCAACCTCGATTGGGCCAAGCCCATTCCAAGAAGAAAGGGGTGCGCAGGGGTACATACGCAAAATAAAAAAGGAGAGGATGAAGAAGAAAAGAAATGATTTTTTTTAAAAAAAAAGAAGAGCAAAATAGAAGGAAATTCGCGCGACTATTCTCGCGAGTCTATGTCTCTCCTCCCGTGTATTTCACTGTTCATCTCCCTCTCTTTCATGTGAGCATTGAATGCTCTATAAACCCCTCACGCATGCGCCTGCGGTCGGCGGGCATCCTCCACACTCGAAGCCGCGCGTACGGCGCCGGAGCAGCCCCTCTCCCTGCTCTACCTACTCAGCCTCTCTCCCTGCGCCTATGCCTCGCCCCCTCCAGCGATGGCCATAGTAGCAACAATAGGATCCAGAGCTACAGCGGCAAAGCGGCGATATCATCGCGCGGTTGACAGCGCGACAGCAGAAGGGTAGCAGCAGCAGCTGCGCACGCCATCACTGACGTCACCAACACCACCGAGCCGTCGGCAACGCAGCGACAACATATCAACAAAGCAGCAGCACCGACGTCAGCAGCTACGATGGCAGCGGCATGGGCAGGTCTACAACGCACGACGACAGCAGCGGCGGTTGCAGGAAAAAAAAAAGAGGAAACAAAAGACAGAGGGCTCTCTCCTCTCGTTGGGGTTCTCACACCCTATAAAAGGAGGCCCTCTGTGAAGAAAAAGTCCTCTTCGGTAGTTCTGGAGAGAAACCCCGGCAAGCTCGAAGCAGAAGCCCCCGAAGCCCCACGTTTGTGTGAGAAGGAAGAGAGAGAGCAGAGAGTGAGGTGAGGGAGAGGGAATCCCCCGGGGGTTCTCCCCCTTCGATGCATTTTCTTTTCTCTCTCCTTCCGTCGTGGTCATGTAACCCCGGATGTAGCTCTTTTGTTCGAGTAAAAATAAGATGCAGGGTTCTTGGTCCCCATGGATCACCGCATTACGGCCCTAGCCCCGCTTTGCATTTGGGCCAATATTCCGCTGATTTTGAACCGTCTCGACCGGGATTTTACCAAATGCTTTCGTTTTCTCCAAACAGTAAATCCGCCGTGCCCGGGCATACAGATGCTCCGATTTCCCCGCAATGATTGTGAGGTGTTCAAATCGGACATTTGTCCGAGCACCAAATGGTCGATTTATGACCGAAACGGCTTCAAATATATTTCTGCACCCCACTATGGGGAATTTTAATACTTTTCAATATGCCATTCGCTCCTTTCATAGAAACTGATATTTAGGCTATGAGGCCCCCTTTTCTTGGCGATTAATCAGAGGTTTTCCCCTCTCCGAGGGGATGCAATTAACGTCATGGCCTTTATGACGCGGCGGGTCTCCAGTCCCGACCCGATACCCATAATCGCCTGATTAGTCAGACGGAGCGTACTACAGGCTTCGGACCACTCCAGTCCCGAAGCCCGAACACATTGTCACCTAGGTGACTGGCACGCCCTCGCACTCGATAAACCGATAAACCGATGAAAGAACACCACGATACTATTTTTATCCATTAAATTTTAGAGTGCGTTCAACATACTCCTACTTGCGAGAGTTTCAGAAAAAAAGTGGAAATTGTGTACATACCCTTGCTTCTGGGTGTTTCAGAAAAAAGCAGAATTTGTGTACATATCCCTATCATGTGTACGCGTTAAGATAAAAATCAAAAAAGAGATATTGCTATGTGTATTTTCCTAAGTTTTGATGTCCGTGTTAAGAATTAAACTAAGGCAAAGGGCCGATCGTGATTATGCGGCGATCTAACAATCATGTCTCGATCCGACAGTACGATCATGATCAAACTCCGATCCAATGGTCGAATCGTGATCAAACTCCGATCCAACGATTGGATTGTGATCTCCAATCGTGATGATACACCGATCCAACAATCAGATCTTAACCAAAGTCAAATCTAATGGTTAAGTCTTGACCAAGGAAAAATCAACAATCAGATCTTGACCAAAGTCAAATTCAATTGTTAGATCTTGACTAGAAACAAATCTAACAGTCAGATCTTGACCAAGCACAAATCCAACGATCGAATCTTGAACAAAGTCAAATCTTACGATTAAAACTTAACCAGGAACAAATCCAACAGTCAGATCTTGACCAAGTCAAATCTAACAATTAGATATTGACCAAGAACAAATCCAATGATCGGATCTTGAACAAACTCAAATCTAAATCTAACGGTTAGATCTTAACTAGTAACAAATCCAACGATCGGATCGTGACCAAACTCAAATCTAGCAGTTAGATCTTGATAAGGAAAAAATCCAATAATTGGATCATGACCAAATATAAATTCAACGGTCCGATGCTGACCAAATTCAAGTCTAATAGTTGGATCTTCATCAGGAACAAATCCAACGGTACGATCACAACCAGATTCAAATCTAACGATCTGATTGTGACTATATAGTCAGAGACATGAGACGACTGAGGTGACCAAGGGGTCGCCTCATGTCTCAAATGCCTAGGGGATTGTCTAGAAATTTGAGATGAGATTTTATTAAAATATATATATAATTCAAAAATATAATATATGTCTAAATATCACAAAAAGTGCATACATACAATCAATAAACTTTCTAAATTCATTCATTCCTAAAATTAAACAAATTTAAATAAAATTAACAACAAACCTAAACAACTTTAAACAAAAAAAATCAACAAAAATTTTCAACTTATGGTTTTAAGCTCCTTGTTGCCCAGAGTAGTCCAAAATAAATGCTTCACTAATCACTATTTCCCAGTACCATATCGACATGAATGAGAGAGAGAGAGAGGCACTCGGCTCATGTATTTGTCTGTAAATGTGTGTGAAACAAAGACAGAGTGATAGTGTGTGTGTGAGAGAGAGATAGGGAGACAGAGTGTGGGTTTCGGCCTCTCTCTCTCTCTATGAGAGAAAGAGAGGGGCTCGGCCCCTTTCTATGTGTTAGTGTGAGAGAGAGAGAAAGAGAGAGACGGAGAGTAAGAGAGGGGCTGATGTGTCTGAGAGAAAGACGGAGAGTGAGAGAGGGGCTCGTGGGTGTGTGTGTGAGTGAGAGAGAGAGACAAGAGAGGGGGAAGACGGGGTCGATCGAGGACTAGGAGAGAGAAGAGAAAAGGAAAAGACCCACTTGCTCGCGGCTATCCGCCACGCCGATCGCTCGTTGCCACCGTTAGCACGAGAGAGGGAGACACGATAGAATGGGGAGAGTCGGGCCACCTAGGGTCATGGAAGGCAGTATCGACCGAAACCGATACGTTTCGGCCGAAACGTATAGGTTTCGGCCGGTACCGATCCGAAATCGCACCTAAATACTGTAGCAGGGCCGAAACTATTAAAAAATATTTTTTAATGGTTTCGAACGAAATCGTTAAGGGTTTCGGCCGAAGCTGACCTGTTTCGGTCCGAAACTGGACGGTTTCGGCCGAAACCAGACAAGATCATATATATTTTTTAATTTTTTAAAGGGTTTCGACTGTTCGACGGAAACCGATACCGGTACCGAAACCGGTACGTATCGATTTCGAAACCGGCCGAAACCGGTACCGAAACCGATACTGCCTTCATTGCCTAGGGTTGCGATCGGGGACTGGGAGAAAGAAGAGAAAGGGAAAGCATCTTATATGGCTCCGCGGATCCCGTTATCGAGTTCGCGGGCCTCGAACGGGTCGTGCAGAGTGGGCTGAGAGTTGGCGGAATAGGTCGACGTGGGTGGAAGCAGGCCGGCCCCTCTCTAAGCCTAGGCTAGCAGACTAGATCGAGGCGCTTGAGGTGGGCCGGGCGAGCTGAGATGCTTGAGGTGGCCTAAAAGCGGCCCAGGAGATCGCCTAGCGATTTGGGCCGACACAAAGCGAGCTATCCCTGCCTCACCTCGCCTAGCCTCGCCTCCTAGGTGAGCACCTAAACCACTTTTGACTACAAAGGATTGTGATCATAAGCAAATGTAAAGATCCGATCACATGATTAGGACCGAATATATGGGTCTTCAAAGATTGATTGCAATTCATATTGTACATGTTGAATACAAGTCTTCGAATTCCCTACAAGAGTATGTCCTCTAATGAGTGGTCCCCGCGATCATATCCATTAGATAAAAGTCTCCAAATCACAACAGATATTGTTAGAGATTTAAGGGTTTTCTTTGACAGTTAATCAAAGATGTTCAAAATTTAAGCCAATGTAAATCAACACAAACTACGGTTGATGGAAAGGTGCAACACCCGAATCTAGATCATCTGATAAACCCAAAAATGCAAAATTAATAGTGCACATGCTAATAAACTAAGGCAATAATTTAATTGATATTTCCTCTCTATTATCTAAAACATGATGCACCATACATTCTCATACATGTGTTTCCATTTCGTGGTCCAATAGGGGATGATTCTTGATCTATTTCTATCTACATGATGCTTCATCTTTCTTAGTCCCTCACATTTATCTTCAATTCACTGCTATGGATCACATTTTCATTGGCAAATCGAAGTCCTACAAGCTAATTGTGCATGTGAGTATCTTTATCTATAGCACTCTTTCACGATGATATTGTGCTCACATTCACATGAGAAAGTAAAACTGCATTCTTGAGTCTACTCTTGCTTTTTTCTCATCTCAAACTTTGTTCCTCCTTTCAGGCCAAAGCCATCTTCACTGTGGCCAACCACGATGTTTTTCGTACCTTTGGCCATACTTCCTTTGTGCTCCCCCCTCTTCATGAATGTATCAGGCTTTTCCCCCCATGTTGCAAAGTGTGTTTTTTTTGGTACAGTTCTAAATACAAAGCATATTGCTATTATGGTCTTGTTTCTCAACAGCTCCGGAATTCCCATCATGTCACATTCTTTGAGACAGTAGTATATTATCCTTGTCTATTGATGACTCTTGTAAGGGTCAAACAAATGCCTATTTCGTACCTCTTCTCCTCTACCAGATCCTACTATCCCTCTTGCAGATCATCATCATCATCATCATCATCAGAGCCTTATCCCAATTAATTGGGATCGGCTACATGAATCCTGTTCCGCCAAAGATTTCTATCAAAGTGCAATATTCATATTTAAACTCAAGGAACTAATGTCCTTCCTAATAACATCGCACCATCTCATTTTAGGTCTTCCTCGAGCTCTTTTACTAGCATCCACTAAGATTTGGTCACATCTTTTAACCGGCGCTGAGTTAGGGCGACGAAACACATGTCCAAACCACCTGAGTCTATTTTCTCTCATTTTGCTATCAATTGGAGCTATCCCTAAGTCCTTACGGATGCGCTCATTCCTAATCTTGTCTTTCTTAGTCTTGCCACACATCCATCTCAACATCCTCATCTCTGCTACACACATTTTGTGGATGTGTTCCTTTCGTACTGCCCAACACTCGGTACCATATAACAAAGTAGGTCTCACAGCCGTTCTATAAAACCTCCCTTTGAGTTTCACAGGCATATGACGATCACAAAGGACACCTGATGCACTTCTCCATCTTAACCAGCCTGCCTTAATCCTATGCGTAACGTCATCATAAATCTCCCCATTCTCTTGTATGATAGACCCTAAATATCGAAAGCTACTACTTTTCAGAATGTTATGTCCATCAATTAGAACCATGTCTTCCTGAACCACTCTCCCATTACTAAAATTACAGTGCATAAACTCTTGACTTACTCCTACTAATTTTAAAACCTTTAGACTCCAAGGCAAGTCTCCAACGCTCTAACTTAGCATTTAGAGCATCAATACTCTCATCAATTAAAATAATATCGTCCGCAAATAGCATACACCAAGGGATATCCTCATGTAATTGTTTAGTTACTTCATCCATAACTAAGGCAAAGAGATACGGACTTAGTGCAGAACCTTGATGCCAACCTATAGAAACGAGAAATTCACTAGTCTCCCCAGCAATAGTTCGAACACTAGTAATAGCACCGTCGTATATATCTTTAATCAAATCAACATATCCTTGAGAGATTCCTTTCTTTCTTAATGTCCACCAAATCAATTCTCTCGGTACTCGATCGTACGCCTTCTCTAAATCAAGAAAAACTATATACAAATCTTTTCTCATCTCTCTATACTTCTCCATTAGCTGCCGTAGTAAGAAAATAGCTTCTGTAGTAGATCTATTTGGCATAAAACCAAACTGATTTTCCGATACAGTAGTCATATATCGGAGGCGTTTTTCAATTACTCTTTCCCAAAGTTTCATAGTATGACTCATAAGCTTAATTCCACGATAATTATTACAACTTTGAATATCTCCTTTGTTTTTATAGAAAGGAACTACAACACTTTTTCTCCAAACTTCTGGCATTCTCCGTTCCTTTAAAATTTTATTAAAAAATTTAGTTAGCCACTGAATACCAATATCTCCTAGGCCTTTCCATACTTCAATAGGTAAGCCATCTAATCCTAAGGCCTTGCCCACTTTCATTTTCCTTAAAGCATCTTCCACTTCTGACATCTTAATACGCCTGAAATATTGATATTTATCAAATATTGTGGACTCTTGGGTACCTTCTAGAGATAAATCCTTGACGGAATCTCCATTAAGAGATCTAGGCCCCATTTGTCCCCCATGTGTTCCACATCCTCCTGATCATTTTAGCTTGATTATGTCTGACTCCTATTCTCTACAACTTTTAGCATTTCTTGCAGTCATTCAAACCCATCAAGAGCCCTAGACCTATCACAAGGTAGCTTAGTACCCTTAATGGCAAGATGGTATACACGAGGAGCTTCCAACTGTAAGTGGATTTACAAGAGTAAGACCAAGACTGATAGGTCTATTGAGTGACACCACTCAATTGGAGGCTTGAAGCTTTTTATGAAATTGATTATGAGAAGATTTTCACTCATGTGACCCAGATGACCTATGCATGCACCTTGACTGCAGTTGTTATTTGTCAGCATTAATGTTAGTTGAATGTGAAAAATGCATTTTTTTTATGGTGTCTATCTGAGGAGGTGTATACATAGCATCCTCCTGAACCTTCCACTCCACTGCAACATGTTTGTTATTTTCATCGCAGTACCTATAAGCTCAAATAGGCACAAGGGTTTGGTTTGAGTAGTTTCGTCATACTATTCTTGATGCTAATTCACCGAGAGCGCTCATGACTATGCCATCCGCCCAGGTTTCCATGTGCAGACATTTTATTCAAGGATTTTTTTCCTGACATGTAAGCATCAACAATTCCATGTTCTGAATCTTTTGTCATAGGCCATGAGCTCCACTACCCTCCATGGAGAGCAGAAGAGGGACCTATAATGTCCCTATCTTGGAAGCCAACCTAACCATGTGTATATATTGGGCTAATGCCTTAACGAAGATTACAAAACTTCCTTTATTTTTCAGTGCTCTTAATAGACATTGATAAATACCTTGCATTAAAACAAACAAGGGTAGAGATGAGATAGTCTCCAATCCCTTCCCGAGTACTCTCATTAATAGTTAATGATATAAACTTATTCAACAGCAGGCAATTTTAAGTCAGATAAACCACGATACAAGGTGTTATTATGAACATGCAAAAATCATAATTAACCAGCGAATTCTCGTCCTATGAGCTGCATTTTCCATGTCATATGGACTACACACACATAAACAGAATATTTGAGTAGAAAGTTCTCATTGCAGAGAACTTAATATCAGCTAGAACAAACTTATAATTGCTGGTACTCATTTCTCTAAGCTGTGTCATGAATAAAAGCTACAAACAAGTAAAAAAGAACAGCCTGCATGTCTCAAGTACACCTCTTCTACAAAGAACTAAATGGAGAAAACTGAAGACAGATTTCTGCTTCATTGCAACAATCCAAGAGAAGCTATGCAAATATTGCTAGTAGTGGAGCAACCTTGCATCAATATGCACAAATGTGTATCGACCATTTGCAAAAATAATTAAAATAGATCAGAAATAAGATTTAACTGTTGTCCAACATGAAACACATGTACAAGTTTCAAAAGACATTATTTATGACAACATAGAAATGCTCTAGTATCTATTTTGATCATTTACCTGTCAGAGGGCATATCAGAGCATTTCCAGTTCCGGTTAGCCACTGCATCATGGTGAATTCGGCATTCTTCTTTAGTCCTAAGTCGAAATCTGCGCTCCTTGTTACAATTTGAACATCGAATAAACTCATCCCGGTGAAACAGTCGGCCATTATGTCCTTTATGAGACCCATTGGTAGATCTTGATGCTTGATTATGGTACTTAAGCAAAGCTGTCTTGCATAATGCAACCTTCTCTCCATTGACTATGACCCAAACATTGCTCTTCCATCTCCTGGCAGTCTCTCGTCCAGAATGTTTCTCAAAGGCAGCTGGTGTCAGCTTATCTGATCATTTTTAGTGAATTATGGGACATTAGATGCTATAAAGAGCAAAATTTATGAAATCAATGATCTGTATGCTTTAGACTTGAAAAGCATATGCATTCAAAATTTGTAAACCAATCAAAAGTAACTGAAGACACTGAGTTCATTTACAGCAAAACTGAAACACAAAAGGCAGTACATAGGCCAATTCTCACATTAGAAAATATCATAATTATTTCCCCTTAAGTAACACACAAACCCTACATGTTGATGCAGTTTGCAGGTAAAGGTTTCCAGGGCCCTCATGAATGCTCCATAAGATTCAACCTGTACTTATAGTAAGAAAAAAAATTACTAAGTTCACTACTTTCCCAATAGTTCCAACATCAGTCCTACCTCATGAGCAAGAAAAAAAGTTCTTGTCAAAAAAGGCGTGCAAAAGTGATTAACAAACCCAGGCTTTAATTACATACATATAGAGGTATATCCATCAAAAGAGAGAGAAACAGAAAGAATAGAGCCTAATAGATACAAACAACATCAATCAAATTGACTCACTGCTCCAGCTTCACAACACAAATAAAGTGATGCAGAAACATACATCATAATAGCAGCATTCTCTTTGTCAAGAAATATACTATACTTTTTGTAGTGAACAACAGTATTATCATTGATTGATTTCATTTCAGTAGATCAACATGACAAAGAAAAACAAGTAATGAAATTTTCTTAACGAAAGGATTCTATGCTCCTGAATACTACATACATACAAAATAGTTTACACTGTGTCTGGGACCTTCATTCTCCAATACTAGTATGTCTGGGACCTTCATTCTCCAATACTATTCAGTCAGGCACACTTCCACAGTTGCTTCACCCAGTTTCATGTTGCAGAGCATCCATATAGTTTATTTTATTATAGTGCCCCTTTATGCACTGTTCCAAGGCCCACTGAAAAACAGGCATACAAGGTCCTCAAAAGCCACCATGAATCAGTATGCATATACATATCCTAAGTAAATTGAAGCATATCCCTTTACTTACATGCAGATATCACATATTTGAATGCAACTAAAACAGATTCCCATTTAACATTAGTGGAAGGGAGAAGTTTGTTAAACATTCAACCATAATAATATGCAAAAAGACTAACATCTGAAACATCCCTACCATTCTTTCCTCTATGGGCATCGCAAAAATCTCAAATTGAACCAGATAAACCAAATACACAGCAGCTCAGAAGGGCAGAAATCAAAGACTCGATTGATCGAGTTAAGCTCAGATTTCATGAAAAGCAGAATAACTTCTTTGTTGTCGATTTCCATGTTGATTTCATAAATAAGGGTCCTTCAAGCTATGACTTGCTGACCGGTTGATCCAGATTGGTATTTATCAATCTAGATCTGTATTGGAGAGGGCAATTGGTTGAAAATTGGCCCAAGTAAAATATAAAAGAATACATAAAAAGAAGCACCCAAAAATCAGTCCAAAAAGGGTGGAATGGCATCAAACCCACAAGAGATAGGCCAATGCAAGGCTGATCTAATTTGGCCCTTCAGACACATGACATGAAAAAATAGGCTTTTTCCTGTAAGGTGGAACAAATAGACTTTTATGCCCTAATGTTAACGAATATAATTCACAAACACCACCGTACTCCCATTGTATATTTCAGAAGAGACTTTTGTAACCACTGACTATATGCACCTAGGATGCTAGTTCTCAAATATCATTGAGAAAAGGCACCACACCATCTCTATTTGCAAGAAAATTAGTGGTACAGTGGACTCTTTTTCTTAAAAAAAAGGCACCAAACCGTCTCAGACCAAATGAAAAGCAAGTTACAGTGGTTTCAAACAAAAGCCAAATTTCATAGGTTGGAACCAAAACAGTAAAACAGTCCTATGACAGGACGAAATACCAGAAAGAAGAAGACAACTGAAATAGTACTTAATAAATCATTTCCCTCTGTTTCTTTTTCTTTTCCCCCTCCCGTGAAAAGGTAACCATCTTGAACAGGGTAAACCCTTTGGATGGCAGTACTTGAGTCTATGATTCACCCCTCTCCATCTCTATCATGGGCATGTTCGAACACAACCTCCACCTCTTTATGTGGAGCCACATGTCAACTGTTACATGGGACTCGAGCAATCTATCTTCAGCGTTGAGTGTAGGACTAAAGTATCAACAGAAGAGAAAATCTTGACAAAAAAACTCATGTTTCAGATACTGCCAAAGAGAGAGCAGAATTGCCTTCCACAATCATAGAGCAAAACATTCTGCAAAAAAAAAGAATGTCTTGATTATTCAGTGAGCAAACAGACCATTTTGTAGATCTTAAGGGACCAGTCTGAGCACAACAAATGGGAGGGGGTGGAAGCTAAACAAAGGAATGCATCATAAAGATGAAATTCTAATATATTCTATTTACACCCATGTCCTATTCAATGACATGAATAACATTACAGACATCATTGTGTTAGCATCCCAAGATCATAAGTGCCAAGCACCAGAAATCTCTTGACAATTTTGTGTGGCACACGAACCCAGAATCTATTACACCTATAGTAAAAGGGTGGTTTAAATTTTATGTGCTGCATGCTTTAGAAAGATATAGTACGAATGCAAATTTAAGCTACACCTGCAGGAAAAAGACGACCACAAAAAAGAAACATGGGAAACATCATTATTTTCTAGGAATTAAAATGAAAGCATCAACTGCAAAATATGAATGTTAAACAGCAACATAGGAATGAAAATAACCAGACATCAAAATGCATGATGATGCCATTAATAACAGGTGTTCATGAAGACTAGAAGAAAATGCAATTTTTTCCATTCCTCGATTCTCAGCTACCATACATTTGAAAGCTTGAATAATCATTTCATCATGTATTTCAGAAAAAGAATTAACAACATGAAATATAATCTTTCAACAGTGACATGGGAATTATAAGTAACAATATTGTTCCATTTGTCAAAGTCTTTATAGAATGGCTACAGTATATCAGTATCATTGCAGACCAAACAAGGATGCAACTCTAGACAAGGTTTAGTCTTACATTTCGGAGCGCGAAGTTATGAGAAACATTGACAAAGAATATCAATCGAAAAGAATGAAAAAAAAACAGAGAACAATGCCAAAGAAAATACTCCCGAGATCCTGCTTCCCAGTGCGAGTAATCAGATTCGTGCATAGGATAACAGTTCGAAAATAAGAATCACTTTGACTCCAAAATCGCAATCTCAAGTCTAGTCAACCAGAAAGTCCATCCCAAAATGAAAGAAGAAAAAAGAATGACGAGACTGAAAATAATGCCTCTGCATCATGAAACCAGTCAACATATAAACTATCTTATGGAACTTAGCCCAGCAGTTGGGAGGGAAAAGAAAGGCTAAACAATGGAGACCCAAGTCGGAAGAATTAGAATTTACTACAAGAGAAATATTAAATCCCGAATCTAGAATAAACTCCAACATATGATGTCATGTACATAATGCAACAAGTACATTGTGATAAATGCTATGTCGGCTTCACAGTTCATATATGCTACGAGCCTCGTTCTGGGTCATTTCTCGTGCATAGTTGCATAAAACTATATGACACACCAAGCAGCAGCTTTAACTATGCTGCTGGCGTTGCATGACATGTCAGAGAAGCATATTGCATGGATGCAATTACAGACACTACACCGCTGCACAAAGATGCAACACATGAACAGGAATACACCCCCAAAGTTCTCATGTACCAGACGTAATATCAAACACAAGGCATGCATGCCAAGAACGCCACATGGGTACAACAAAGGCAGAAACCAGAGGGCACCACCACAGACGAACAAAAGACCACAAGATTTCATGCGACATCCACCCAACAAAGGCCGAGAACAGAAAGCAAGCATGCAAGCAGATCACAACCAAGCCACGGGAGAGAAGATCCGAACCCCACCTTCCTGGCATCCAGGGGTGCACTCGCAGGTGATCTCCAGGTCCCCGGACGCGAAGACCCTCAGCCTCCCCACGGCGTCACCGTAGCGCCGGCTCGTGCACCCGCACATCACGTCAATGTAGTTCTCGCCCAGCTGCAGCCCGCTTACCTCGCTCAATTCCTCGTCGGTGAACATGACGACGCCGCCGTCCCCCACGCCGTTGGCCGCCATCGCTGTATCTGCAAAAGGCAAAATGGCCCAGATTTCCTCAGAGGGGCACAGAACGCGAGGAACCGCGGAGGCCCGTCAAGTGTATCCCGCCGGGCCCCCTTTTCTTTAGTGCAGGCGCTGCAAGAAGCCTAGGAGAAGGCACGAGGAGTGGAAGCACCACCTAAACCCCGCCAGCACTCCATACACAGACGCGACGCGGAAGACGGACGGGAGGGAAAGGGGAGCCCTTTTGGGAATATCGCCAAAATACGGGAGAAATATCAGATGGGTTCCCCTCGAGCGGTCGCGGCGTCGCCTCGAGGTTGCCAAAGGTGCGTCCTTTCGAGTTTTTTTCACACGGCGGGAACCGGGCAGGAGGAGGCCTATCGAGGGAGGGGGAAGGGGCCACGACGATGGGGAGAGCCCTCGCCACGCACGCCTCTCACCGAAAAGCCGATGGCGAGGTGTACATCGGCTCTTCCGTGTCCACCCCGCAAGGCCTTTCCCATCAGACGCTTCCAGCCCTCGTCCCCCGTCCTCCCCCCTACTCACCCGCCCTCCCAAACTCCTCTCTCTCTCTCTCTCTTTCCCTTCCGCGAGCCCCAGGAAGACCCGGCGAGGTGAGGGGGGGGGGAGGGCCTCCGGGGAATCCGGCGGAGGAAAACGTGGGTGAGCAGAGGGCGGGAGGAGAGAGAGGAGTTTGGGAGGAGAAGCGCGGTGCGGCTTCCCAGACAGGGCCTACCGGCCCCGGGCAGAGACGAGAGATATGGACATTTACGCTGTGCTCGTGCATGACATGACATGGAAATATTGACAGAGGAAAGTTGTGTGTGTGTGTGTGTGTGCGTGTGTGTGTGTGTGTGTGTGTGCGTGTGTGTGTGTGAGAGAGAGAGAGAGAGAGTGATGGGGATGGAGAGGTTGTGGGCGGGTGAGTGAGAGTGGGGAGGTGGAAGCCCGCCCGCCCACTCTCATGTGGGAAGGGGACGATGTGTCGTTGCATAGTGAAATGGGAGTACTTTTTTTGCCATTTCCATGTAGAGGGGCTGTGCATATCCTTTGTTTTATGATGACCTGCCCATCAAAAATCAAACTTGGACTTTGGGCCACATGATGCCTCTTTACCAAAAGTCCACCCCCTCCCCCCACCCATCCACCCCAATCGCCCTCCCTCCCGCTCAGCCACCATCCAGGTGAATGAAATGACTCTTCGCATTCTACTCTGTACAAAATCTTTGTTTAACTCCTATTTCATGCATTTTCTCGAGGTAAAAACTCCAAAGATATTGTTGCTGTAGAAAACTTGCGAGGATAAAACACCTACATAGGTTGTGCTCTGCCTCCATATTCATGTGTGTGTGCAAGAAAGAAAGATGTGTTTGTGGAGGGGTTGAAGCCGTCCTTAACAGTGATAAACAAAAAGGAGGCCGTGAAGATGCCTCTCCGCATGCAGTTTTTCATGTGATTTCTCATAGATGACTCACAGAACTACTCACAAGAAACGTGTACGGAAAATACTGGAGAAGAAGTGTGTGAGTGTGTGTATATATATATATATATCCATCTAGGCTCTAAGAGGTGTGGATGGATGCATCCACCACTTTTCTTAGATCGGCAAAATGAGATCTCGATGGATACCCATCAATAGTCTAGCTCAAGGATTTGGTTACAAGAATGGTATACATCAAGAACATGCATTGGCCTATTCACAAAGGGCTTATGCTTGTCCAAACATTGGAAGGGTTGTCTAGGGTAACTATATCCCTCGATGATGGATCGAGGAGGATCAAGTAGAAGACTGTCGATCGAGGGATGTGAGACATGATCAATTATACCTAGTTGTCGATATCCTATGAACACAAACTCAAAGATAGAAATAACTCCTCTTGAGAATAGAATCTACAAGAAAAATGTCAAGATGACTTTGAAAAGAAAGAAAATACCTTCCTCCCCGACGTTGAGGTATGCAAGAGGATGGTGAAGAGAAGACCTAGAGCTTGGGGTGTTGTTCCTTAGCCACCCGATATATATTCACAATTAGAAAGGGAAAGAAAGGGTCAACAAGAACAAGACGTAACCGACGTTTGCCTTTAACGGTTTGATCCCACGCGTTCAACCAAGGATAGAGCACCAACAAGTTGCATGCGATGAGGAAATCGCGGGATACGAAATAAGAAAGGTGGGAGCTTATATGCAAGTCGAATCTATACAAAGGATATGAGCAATCCAAAGGTGTTAGATTACATGTAAGTCATATCTATACAAAGGATATGAGCAATCCAAAAGGGTGAGCTTATATGCTAGTTGAATCTATACAAAGAATATGAGAAATGCAAAGGTGTAAGCTTGTATACAAGTTGAATCTATTTAAGGATGTGAGCAATCAAAGTTAACTTATTTTTTAAAAAAGGTCGACATTTATGCAGCATTCGTCATTGAGCACTTTCTATAACTGTAACCTTACTCAATTTGTGTGTGTCATCCTCGTACAGAGGATGTTGGTCTTCTCTATATTGTTTCAACTTTATTGCATATTTCCAAAGAGAATTTCTTTCAATAACCAAAACTAGTTTTACATTGATCTAGTAAGTATAACTAAGTGTTCTTGGTAAAAGGCATGGTCCCTTTTTTCTTCGAAGGGATGGATGCTAAACAATATGTAATTAGCTAGGGTGGGATGGATGTGAAATTAAAAAAAATATAAGATGTATAATTAGTCGATTACCGAAAAGGGTGGAAATAATTGGATAGATCAAGCATTGGGACTTCATGAAAGATTGTTCAACTTTGAAGTTATTCTCCTTTCTATCACATTGTTAAATTGTTCTCTTTGTTTTTTTTCCTTATCATACCATTTGTTGCAACATTGTTAATGAGAATTCACTTTTTTCTTGTGAATTATGGATGTTATATTTTTTCAATATTATAATATGGTATGATGTGTCTTGTTCAACTCTTCCAAATGGTACTTTGATGGCTTTCCAATCTGAGGTTCACAATATGCAGTGTTGTTTCTGGAAGGAAACGCATAAATTAAGATGCATGCCATCGTGGTAAAACATGAAATCCTATCATTAAGAAGGGGGGCATTAGTCCTTACACGGGAATAATGTAGGCATGCATGTCATGTAAGTAATTGAAGAAGCCAATGAATTTTAATGAAACTGGAGAAAATTATCTCGTGGGGAAATCGTACATTCGAAGTATAAGAAATCTATTCATTAGGTGGTCTTGTTGTCCCTTCATTCAGTCATCACTTCCTTGGGTACAGATCAAGACATAGCAACAATTGAGTTTTAGATATCTCCACAGTCTAATTGGATACTCTTTCCATTTTTAAAACAGCTTTGATATCCTTTTATACATACTTGGACATTATTAAGTTTGCAGTAAAACTCAACCACTATTCTCACGGCAACCAATGCATCTATCAGACCCTACTTGGCTGCTTCAACAGGCATCAATCTAATTTCTACTCAAAGGCTGCCAGATGTCTCAGGTAATAAAAGCAAGAGAAAGGTGCTGCGCTCAGAAGAAAATAATCAATTAATTCATAGTGTTGTTCGTCTCTAGAATGTTAGATGTTTAATTAATGATGAGGCAGCATGAAGCCCATATTTTTGCGAGCCTGAGTCAGTAACATATGATACAGTGTTCAGTTCCCCCAGTCCCTTGTGTCTGTCCTTGTGCAGCCCCTCCCAGGATCAAATGCCCACTTTCCATCAAACTCCACTGTAGCCTATCTTTCTTTACATATAATGGATGCATGGACAACCTTTTATCCCAGCCCCCACCCCCTGCCACTTGCAGGTACTTGTCCATGGGATCTTTATTACTCTCATCTTCTCACCGTAAGAAAGCAATGGAATCAAAGCCATATATAGGCCCTCCCCCAATGATCCCCTCCTCCTTGAGGCTGGAGCGCCTCCCCCCCCCCCCCACCACCACCACCCTAGGTATACCCAGCCCCACTGTTAATCATCTTCTACATAATAGTTTCACACAGAAAAACACATGGGGGGAGCAACAACAACCCCCCTCCCCCACTGCAAGGACTAGCTGGAAGCACATGGGATGGGGGATGGGGACTTCCAAGGGCCAACCTTGCTAAAAACAGGATCTGCCCAGGGAATGGATAGGATGAAAAATGAGCATGTTGTTCCCTGTTCAATGATCTATATACTTCTCTTAGGTTGGAATGGATAACGAAGAGGGGGAGGGGAAAAGGTGAACGTAATTGAAGTGAATAAAGACAAGCCCCCCCCATACTGGAAGTCTTGGAGAGGGACCACTCCAATTTTTTTGAACGAGTGGTTGGGCACCACCACCCGTTGGAAGGCATTAACACAAACACATAACCACATGGTGAAGCCCGCCAATTCTCCTGTTAGGTTAACCTAACCAACTTACTACCGCCATGGAAAGACAAAGAAGACGGTCACATCTCCATCTTTTACCTGTTGGGCATCTCCATCCAGCCAACATCCAGCCATGGTGGCTCGGACAGCACGGCGAGACGACGTCGGCTGCTGGCTTTCGGCGACGGCATCCCCTCAATCAATTCTGAATTCACACTGGCATGATGTTATCAAGCAACGCGTGCAGTTCTGAAATGTCTTCTTCAGTGAACCACGCCTGTTTAATGACGGGTCAATGCAGAGCAAAGTGACCCACTTGGCCTATGGTTTAAACTGATCAAGTGTTCGACATCTTGATGTGTCTGTGTGGCTTGTCTGGGGCCAAGGATTGGGTTGGGGTGGGAGATTTAAGGGGCTCTTGAAATGGGTCAGCTTTAGTCAACTGATATGTCTGTAATTTGCTAGTTATCATCTCATTCATTTCTTGGTCGTCCTCTCGTCGTCGTCATCTTGTTGGAAATAGGGTATACAAGACATGCATGACAAATATTATATTTCACATAGAATGAGTCAAGCATAGCATGATCGTCTCAACATCCAACATAATAACTGATCCAACGAGAGGTCAAGAATTAAACACATGCATGGAAATAATGCAACAAATGAGAAAGATTAGATCAAAAAACTTAGCCGAAACGTCGACTGTCCTTCGATAAGAAATCTCTCCCATAATACAAGTGCATTGCAATTTTCTCGATCAACCCTAGGATATATGTGATAGCTACACCAATCTAAAACCCTTTGAGAGCTCCCGTGGCCACAAGAACACCCTAGTTTCCAAGGTTTATGTCGTGAGGAGAAACGTGTCCAACCAGTTATCTCAAGAGTCGCGTCTGTTTTCTAAAAATCTACTCAAAATGGATGTGTGCATGCATGCATGTGTACATGGTACACCGTAGTAGCAAATTATAAAATAATCCTTGGGCTATAATCACACGTAATTTTTCTTGATTTCTAACGTGGGACAAATGTTCAAGTTACCCTCCAAGAAAGGAATTCCTTTTAATTAAAATGAAAACATTGAATTCTCTCTGCAATCTCTAGCACACATCTTTGGCAGCATTGTAGTGTTTTATCCCTTGGACATCACCATAATGCAGATTCTGTTCTTTGTTCGCCACATCAATAATTGCAGATTCTTCTTTAATCACTCTACGTGGGACGCCAATGATTCTACATATTGTGGAGTCGCCACGTGAATCCTATTATAGGAGTCCACTTGTTCTCATCTCCCTGTTTATACCTCCAGAATGCGAGTTTATCTTTCAACGTACGCTGTGCGTGAGCCCCGAGCTCAATGTTTAAAAAGCTTCATCCCCTAGCTAAACAATCAAGTGCCTGACAAGGGAAAATTCAAGATGAATTGGTCAGAGCCAGCCAGCTTTTTGTCTTTTATAGATGTATGTTTAACTGGTTTTTTTTAATTATAACCCTGTAATTTGTCATGTATACTTATATGATACCTCTAGCATCAACTTATTACTTTTAAATACCCTTACACTCTTATAAAAGAATTTCGTGTCATGTTCCTCCGGCTGAAACGTGAACTCGAACCGCATCTGCCAGAAAGATCCAACCGACAGCGCCTATAGGAGTATATTTGCAAACGGTAGTCACAACGAGACACTGGAGAGGACACACATATATACAGCCCTTTTTGATGGATCGTTATGCTATTTGAAGCAAAAAAGAAAATTTTTGAGGTATAAGAATAAACACGGGAGAGTGTGGAGATATATATTATGTAAAAATCCCTTCAAGTAACTCTACGCGGTGATTAATTAGCTTCTTTCTTTAATGTTTTAGATAGAAAAGCCTCTTAATTAATTGAGTCATACATATGGAGTGCATTAATCAAGAGAGTAATTATATATGGATGCCAATAATGAGACCAAATGAAAAAAACTCCCAACTCTGTTCAAATCCCACAGGAAAATTTTAGTTGAACGAATCGTTATATGTAGGCAGGTGATGGATTAAACAGAGGATTATGGTGTGGGACAATCTCTAAACTGTGGTATGGCCAGCAAATCCAATGGAAGAATGTTCATATTATTGTCATTTTTTTCCTTAATTGTGGGTGTGATTGTCCCTTCATAATCCTTGTGCAGTGGGAGATAATCGCCTTGTCCTTGTGAGGAAAAGAGGACATCTCAGCCGTGCAATTCAGTTTTTTATATATATTATAAACAGAAGAAATAATTTGCAAATATAATTTTATTATATACATATAAACAAAAGCAAAAATTGCAAAAATAATTGAGAAATGACACAGATGGAGGGTTATATTTACACTTATATTTATGTAGTAGGATTTCTTTTGCACTTAACGCCTGCCCGGAAGGGTTATTTTTGCATTAGTGAGATTTTAACTTTAGTTAGTTTTATCTATCTAATGATAGGTTAAAGCATCTAATGACAATGATATACTTGTACACATATTTATGTAATGAGATTATATTAATTTTTATATATTTAAAATAATGTTTATATAATCATGCATGTAAGAGATTTATTTTGTAATTATCCATAAAGAAAATTGAGAATATATATATTGGTTGAATTCGAATATTTATAGTATTGTTGTACTAGCTATAAACTTAGTATCCGATACATTTGAGACGATGCCCGAGTTATTCCTTCGCATAATTCGAATATGAATTATGATAAATTCACACGGCTATCCTTCACCATGACAGCTTTTTCTTTGACACTCATTAATGGTTATTATTATTTTTTTATGGAGAACACCGAAAAACATTATAAAACACTATAGTTCACGTGTCACATGAACGCATTACTTTACGGCATTTTACAGCGTTTTGCAAAAAAGAAGAAACAACCCCTAAGACTGAAATAAAATGATGAAAAATGAAATGGATTGTTCTCAAGTTAGATTCGCTTTCCATAGGTTACATATAAAATGATGAGAAATGAAGGGATTGTTCTCAAGTTTGAAGGGCCAGTCTAGCCTCTGGATTGGATTAGGCCTCAGCTTTTAGGTCCGTTGGCCAAGTTCATGAGAGTGGAGGGTGTTGAACTGGACTCGATAACAATTATATCAAACTAAAAAAAAATAGCTAGAGAGCAGACAGAGAGTGACAGAGACAATAAAACAAATACGCGATGGGCACAAAAGGATTTGATAGCTCAGCGAATCTTTGAGTTGCATCCACTCCTCGAAACCTCCTCGGGCAATCTACTACTAGATCTCATTTAGTGTACACAGGTTAGCTGATCTCTAGTGCCTAGCTCACCAAACACACGAGCTCATCATAATAAACACAAAGAATAACCGCAAACACACAACCCTCTTAGAGGTTGTCTAGGACTTAATTAGTTGAGTTCAACTCCAGAGGAATTTATCTGATTTACATGCATTTTATCCTCGAGATGTGAGCCTGAGTTTGTTAACTTTGTTATACTTCTCGTCATCATTTATATGGTAAGAATTATCTAGTACAATTAGTTCGCAGTGCTGTCTTATTTAAGAGAGATCTTGAGTTTGAACCCAATTGTCCCCTCTCCATTAGAGAGTCCACGACTTGTTGCGGTGATCTCGTCAACTCCCTCCTTTGATAAAGATCTTAGGTTCGATGAGTTCCCCCCTCTCCGTTGAAAAAAGAAAAATAATACAAAGGACCTAACCAAAAAAAAAAAAACTCAGGTCAAGAGATAACATGCTTGCTCTATGAAACGCATACATACGTTCGCACACACGCAACGGATAACAATCATGAGAAGGTAGTCACAAATTATTAAAGAGATCTGTAGTTGATGATGTGATACCCTCGCGAGCTTACTTACATGGTCGATGAAGCACCAAGGTTAACAGTAGTCTCCCTTGTAAGCATACAAGTTGGAGCGAGGACCTTCGGGTTGTGCTTGAAGCTTAGGAGGTCTATTTCTTATGCAAAATTTAACATTTTGGAAAGTTGTAGCTTGTAAAAACTTGGATTGCGGTGATCTTGGGCTCACTCACATCGGAAAGATCTTCAAATCCTCTGCAATTTTTATATTGATCACGTTCTCCCGTTGAGATGCGTGAAATGATATCAACCAATCAACTCTATCCACTTTCCTTCAAATTTGAAATGTGAAAACACGGGCATTCTAGTTCAAACGTATCCACATTTAATTAAACTTGTTAGAATATTCAAGTTAATTAGACTTTTGAGGAGGGTAAAATTCACGTGGCCTATGCACGGCCCATTAACGTCAGGCTCATGTCGGCCCAAGATCCGCACAGCACATGACGAGCTCCCGACAGTCAACGGCCCACACCAGGCGGCCTAATAAAGTCGGACAATGGATTCGTCAACCTACGGAGGGCATCAACCCAGACATATCGGACGTCGGATGACCCTCCGACGACCGAACATTACTCTCGCCATCATCGGCCTCAACTCCAATAAAGGCGAACACGTCTCACGGGTGCCGTAAGACTCACCTGAAGACCGCCCCGTCCCGAATGAACGGACGCACAACGGGAAACCCCCCACGATCGCGGGAAGACGTTACTTCATGACTCATACCCATCCCTATTAAGGGATAGGTCTCCACCGTCAGGACAACTGCTATAAATGGACCTCCGATCAAGAGGGACGGACACAGTGACACTGAGAGACACATAGAGACAGACTGTCAGTAACAGACGCCTACAGACAGAGAGAGCCATCTACAGAGAAGAGCCCCGATCCGCTTCCGAGCACGTCTCCAGCCTAGCGAGCACTCTATGAGCACCCACTAGGTGTAGCGGGCACACACCTCCGGAAAATCCAATCCTCACTCTAGTCTTGATCGCTCTGCTCTCATCCCCCTCTTTCTTCTCCATCTTCCATTGATTCACATGTAATATAGTTCTGACTTAAATATAAGAGGGTTGTCTCTTGAGATAACGTCCAGGATTCTTTATGACGTTGTTCTTCTGATGTTTGTAGACTTCCACAGATAATCAGACGATTTTTTCAATAAATAAATATTAAAAATATGATACAAAAATCGATAGACTATTTTCTTGTTTTCACCAAAATCAATCTAAGAAGTTAAACAATGTTCGACGCTCGATATATAGAACGTGTCTGCATGCTTGTCATCGCGAGTATAGTTCAAGAGGTTCAGCATGTTTTCGCATAAATTGTCCACGCTGGTTTGAACAATCACCCCTCCGAGCAGCCATCATCTCCCCCTCCCCATCCGTTCCTAACCATATGTAACCAGTGATACTAGTTAGAAACTTAGATTTTTAACCAGTATTGCAAATCCATCTCATTGGTTTATACGGGACTTTGGGGTGTGCACGGTCCGATTTGGTCCGATTCATCTCTTTTTTTTTCAAATCGAACCAAATCAATTTGAGTCTTAAATCGATCCAAATCAAACTATTTTACACGATGAACATAACCAAACCAAACCGACCCAAATCGGTTCTATTTGGTTCGATTCATCGGTTTGGGTTTACAATTTTTGAGCCTTGAGTAATGTCCAAAATAATTGCACAAACAATAGAACGAGACTTCTAGAGGGTAACATGCTCATCATTCTCCACATAAGACAACCAAAAATACGGGATTCAAGAAGAATATCATGATAATCAATGTCATTTTTCTATAAACACATAATTAGGACACACACGCAGTCTACGCTTGGCCGCTTGGATACGTATAATCGGGTTATGTGGACCGATTCGATTTTCTCAAATAGAAAATTGAACCAACTCGTTTCAATTTACTGCGGTTCGATTCGGTTCGGATCACCGAACAGCGGCACAAATAACCCGATCCAAACCTGATTTTTCGGTTCGATTTGGATCGAGTCATCAGATCTATCTGGTTTCTACACACCCCTAACGGGACTAACACATTATTTCTCTTTTCCTACCTAGTGTCCGTCCCATTTAGGTCTACGAGGGGGATTTAGATTTTAGAAACAAAATTTTTGCATAAAAATTAATCATTATTAGAAGTGAATTTATAAAAAAAAATTTTAAAAATACATTAACCGATATATCATCGAGTTGATTTAAGTATTACATAAATACTATTAAAGTGTGATTATTTTACATTTTTTTTACAAAATTAAGTGATATACTTATAAATAAATATGATATTTTTACACGATTCAAATTTATATCGTGATATTTTTTATAAATTATTATTTAATAATAATGTTTATGTAAAAAATTTGTTTAGAAACACAGCTGTGGTTTCCCAGAAGTATTACTCGTGTGACTACCATCAATTCAACTTCTTTCTTCTCACACATGCATGACGTTGCCTCTTCCTCCTTAATTATTGGTTTGGTCAGCAAAAGAAAATACTGTACGTGTGCTCTTATACAATAATAATGCTGCCATGTAATTTAATATACAAAGTCATCCTGCCCAATTGTCAGTGAAAGGAAGCTCGAATTGTTTTATTTACACCAAGCTAAATGTCATGCAATCTAGCAAGTCCACGTCTTCTCGAAAACAAAAAACAAAAGTAACTCAACAAAATTTTCATAAATAATAGACAAATGATTTTACGATAAACAAACTAAGGTTCAATATTATAAGCATGTTAATTATTTGTAGATAATTATCTTTTTGGTGATTGAACGAGGGGTGGTGACGTAGGACATTAACGGTTCATCCAATCAAAATAATAAGGTGTTTGATTGTTATTATTTTTCTCTTTTTCTCTTAAATTTAAAAAAAAATAAGAGACCCTCTAACCATATTTGGTATTCCTTTCCTAAATTTTAGGGAGAGAATCCCATCTCGTGTAAATCTTCCTCGAAAAAAAAATAAGTCTAGAGTAATTTTTTTTAAAAGCACCTATATTCCTCGAGACTCCCCCTCCCTCCCACGCCTGACCTCCCTCCCCTCCCCCGACACCGGCACCCTGTGCAGCCCCCCTCACGGCCCCCTCCCCTGCGCCCCCCCTCCCCCGCGGCCGGGTCAGCTCCAACGACCGCTTCTTTCTCATCTCTGACTTCTTTGTCGAGACGACCAACGCCTCGCTCCTCTGTGGCCTCCTCCTCAAGGACATCGAGGGGATGCGCCTCTGCTACCGGCCCCTCAAGAATACCCTCAACTCAATGGCACTGTCGGTGCTGCTCCCCATTCCGCTTCGGCTGGCATCCACCAGGTGGGTGGCCCGGGCGCTGGCCCAGCTCGACGTGGCGGCGAAGGGTGCATACATACTGAGCAGGGACCTGGACACCATTGACCGCCTGGTGGGGAAGCTGCGCGACGAGGTGGAGCACATGCTGGCCATGCTGCGGTTTTGCTCCGAGTGGCGGCAAGAGGGCCTCCCGCCGACATAGGAGGTGGTGCGGCAGCTGAAGAAGAACGACACCAGCCTCAACCAACAACTGGACAAGCTGGAGGAGCACCTGTTCCTCTGCTTCATGACCATCAACAAGGCCAGAAGCCTTGTGATGGAGGAAGTTTTGCAGGTCACCAAGCTCTGAGACGCTTGTGTGCTGGTGTATAGTATTGTTGGTGATGGTGCATGTATAACTGTATAAGGAACGGCAGGCTAGCGGCGGGCGTGCGACGATGGGGCACCGGTGGTCGGCTTCTGCTGCTGCTGTAATTCACGGAGGATAAGGCAAACGTGGACCACGTCGACGGCAGAGGACCACGTCGACGGCAGGCCCTGTGCGCATGGGTGGTAGCGTCTGCAGGTTGGCGGCGGGTCACAGCGGTGGTGGCCGCGACAGGGTGGCGACGAGCTACGACGGCAGTGCAGCGACGGCTAAGGCGGTGGTGGCCGCAGCAGAGTGGCGGCAGGCCACGGTGGAGGTGGGCTGGGGCGATGGCCACAGGGTTTTGGCTGTGTTGCAATAGGAGTGGTGGGGCAGAGAAGGGCGGTGGTATGTGGTTGCAGTGGGGAAGGGGAAGATCGTGGCGGTGAAGCCATCTAAAACTGTACAGAAAGTGTCAATTTTTATCATTTTTAAAATTTAAGTTAAAAATTGACACAACATAAATTTTTAAGTAGAAATAATTTTTTTAAAAAAAATTATTTCCAAACATCCTATAATTTGAACTCTCATGAACATTTTATCAAACACAGAATATGTTACAAATCTCTACTTTCTATCTCAAATAGATAGACTTATATGTCAGATCTTGATCAATAAATAGAAGAGCAATTATAAAATGATTAAGAAATCAGAATTACAAAATTACAAATACATAAATCAACAGCCACACTTGGATAAAGTCTGGAGCAGCATTGGTTAGAGTAAAACAAAGGACATTCAACACCTTATTGTTGTTGCACCCTTCAAACACTACTGTCGATGATCGTCCGACAGTACCAGGAACAGATGAGAAGACGATGCGCTGCCGACGGACACCCACGCGGATGGACGAACACCGCTAATGTGTTATTTGGTCCGTTAATGTTCCTGCTATTTTGCCGGCTGGACGATGAGACGTGCCAAATTATGCTGGGTCAAATGATCCTCACGAACACTGTGGTTGTTCTGCTACTGCTGCTGCTGGCTTCTTCACAGAAATATTGAAGAGGCTATTCACGTGGTATGCAAAGGGAGAGAAGGGAGAGAATAAAAGGATAAAGGAGAAAAAAATAAAGATAGGAAGAATTAAAGGAAGGGAGGAGGAACGATGGGTGGCCGAAGGGAATAAAAAAAATAAACACAAAGAAATCCTCATAAGATGGCTTCACGCCAGAAGGGTTTGGGAGAAGAAAACACTAGAATCAAATCAAAGAAATAAAGGAAGTGGGGGTTCGACCTCGTGAAGAAGAAAGAAGAGTTTTGACATCTCATCATAAGAAGAAGAGAGTGTTGGGGGATAGAACCGGAGTACCCAGAACAGGAGGACAACCAGCAGAGAAGGAAGAAGATGAGAAGAAGAATCACACAAGAACACACAGGGATTTTTTACGTGGTTCGGAGGCAAGATGCCTTCCTACATCCACGGCCGCAACAGGATTCCACTAAGATAAACACAGACTAGAGTTGTTACAATACAATGAGAGAGCCCATACTTTTATACTAGGAGATTAGGGCGTCGTTAGTCAGGGTATTAAAGACAATAATACCCCGATTAAACAGAAACCCTCTTCCGGGATACATCAGTCGCGCATGCTCGCCTGTCCCCCCGGATGCTCTCCTGGGACCGAGTATGTCCTCCAGCGACTGCAGATGCTCCCCCACCATCAGACAGATCAAAGCATTGCCAAGGCAAGGTCGACGCATTGCCAAGACAAGGTCGACGCATCCCAAGCCTTGAACCCGCAATGCATGCTTCCCTGATGCTGTGAATGCTCCCCTGGAGCAGTGGATGCGCTCCTGAGGCAGAGTGTGATCCTGTGCAGAGGCGCACGAATGAAAGAGTTCTGACACCACACTCTAACAATCTCCCACTTGGAGTCTGAACTCCAAACAAAGTAAACATCTCAATATATTGACCCTGCTTAATGTAACAATGGAAATAAACTGCTACGGCATCCCTCCATCAATCATCCATGGAGGCCAACTGAGGACTTGCACAGCCTCAGTTTCTCTGTGGTAACCACCTTGGTGAACATGTCTGCTGGGTTCTCTGCACCAAGTATTTTCTCCAGCAGTAAAATATCATCTTCAAGCAGACCACGAATGAAGTGATATTTCAGTTGTATGTGCTTAGTCCTTGCATGAAAGACTGGGTTCTTGGCAAGGTGAATTGCACTTTGACTGTCACAAAACAGCACACTGTTGCTTTGTTCCTTGCCCAACTCCTTCAGAAATTTTTTTAGCCATACCATCTCTTTGCTAGCTTCAGAGATAGCAACATACTCTGCTTCTGTTGTTGAGAGAGCAACAACCTTCTGAAGTTTTGAAACCCAACTCATTGCAGTGCCACCCAAGGTGTAAACATAGCCAGTGGTACTTCTTCTGGTGTCCAGATCACCACCAAGATCTGAATCAACAAAACCTTGTAAGATAACATCACTTTTCCTGAAACAAAGTGATTTGCCTGAGGTGCCTTTTAGGTATCTCAGAATCCATTTCACTGCCTCCCAGTGTTGCTTGCCCGGATCTGCCATATATCTGCTCACAACTCCCACTGCATGTGCTATGTCCGGCCTGGTACAAATCATGGCATACATCAGACTTCCTACAGCTGATGCATAAGGAATTTTCTTCATGGACTCACATTCTTCAGCAGACTTTGGTGACTACCTTTTAGACAGCTTGAAGTGACTTGCTAGAGGGGTGTTAACTGATTTTGCATCTTCCATGTTGAACCTGCTCAACACCTTCTGGGTGTAACTTTCTTGAGATAACTTCACAATACCAGCTGTTCTATCCCTCGCAATTCTCATCCCAAGAATTTACTTTGCTGCTCCTAGGTCCTTCATAGCAAATTCCTTTGATAATTACATTTTCAGATTGTTAATCTCTGTCATGCTTGATCCTACAATTAGCATATCATCCACGTACAACAGTAGTATGATGTAACAATTATCAAACTTCTTCAGATAACAACAATGGTCCATATTGCATCTAATGAAACCATTGTTACATATAAATCCATCAAACTTTTTGTACCATTGTCTGGGGGCTTGCTTCAGACCATATAAACTTTTGTTTAATTTACAAACAAGATTTTCTTTACCATGTTCATGGAAACCTTCCGGTTGTGCCATATAGATATCCTCCTCCAAATTGCCATGGAGGAAAGCAGTATAAACATCAAGTTGTTCTAGGTACAGGTTTTTAGCAGTAACAATACTCAACACCAATCTGATGGTAGTTAACTTGACAACTGGAGAGAAAATTTCAGTATAATCAATATCTTCCTTCCGTTGGAAGCATTTCACAACCAACCTTGCTTTGTACCTCTTGCTGTCATCATGTTCTTCTTTTATCCGATAAACCCATTTATTGTGCAAAGCTTTCTTGCCAGGTGGTAGTTCAGTCAACACCCAAGTTTTATTCTTGTGTAAGGAGTTCATCTTTCATTGCCAACTCCCACTTGATAGAATCTTCCACCTGCGTAGCTTCATCAAAACACTCAGGTTCACCAGCATCAGTCAACAACAAATAGTACAAAGAAGGAGAAAACCGCTCAGTCGGTTTAGGCAATCTGCTTGATCTTCTTGGTTGAACCTCGGGTGTGATAAACTCTGGTTGCACTACAGTGTTTTCAGGATTTCCTTGAAATCCCTTCAACACATCATCTTCTGAAATTTCCTCCAACTCAACATGTTCAGATTTCTGAGATTCTTGACATGCATCTTCAGATTTCATGATAGATCTATCCTTGTATAATAAATTCTCATTGAATATAACATTCCTTTCTCTAATGATTTTCCTATTCTCATTATCCCAGAAACGGTATCCAAAATCATCAGAACCATATCCAATGAAAAAACACATTTTTGACTTGGGGTCCAACTTATCTCTGTCATTGGAATCAATATGCACATATGAAACACAACTAAATACCCTTAAGTGTGAAAGAATTACCTGCTTACCGGTCCAAGCCTCTTCTGGTATCTCACCATTTAGAGGAACACTAGGTCCTCTATTAATCAGGTAAGTTGCACAGTTGATAGCATCTGCCCAAAAGATATTCGGTAGGCCAGCATGTAATCTCATGCTCCTTGCTCTCTCATTCAGGGTTCTGTTCATGCGTTCAGCAACCCCATTCTGTTGTGGAGTATTTGGAATTATTTTCTCCATACGAATACCATGCAGTGCATAGAAATCTTTGAATTCCTTGCTGCTGTATTCTCCACCATTGTCAGACCTCAGACACTTGATCTTTGCGCCGGTTTGATTCTCCACTTCTGCCTTCCACTTGACAAAGGTAAAGAAAACATCAGATTTATTTTTAAGAAAATAAACCCATACCTTCCGAGTAGAATCATCGATGAATGTGACATAATAGAGTGAGCCTCCAAGAGATCGAACAGGAGCTGGTCTCCACACATCTGTGTGTACAAGTTCTAACCTTTCTAGCTTAGAACTTCTTCCAACTTTGGAGAAAGTGACTCTTTTCTGCTTTCCGAAGATACAGTCTTCGCATAGCCTAATGTCTATGGACTTCAATTCACCCAACTTCCCCTTTGCTGCCAGCACCTTCATTCCTTTCTCACTCATGTGTCCAAGTCTGCAATGCCAAGTCTTGGATTCAACTTCTGACTTTGCCACTGCCACTGTATCTTTGTTGTTTGCAGTCATATAAAGAGTTCTAGTCTTGTTACCTCGTGCTATAACCATGGCACCTTTGGTTATTTTCCAGCACCCACTAACAAAGGTAGTGACATATCCTTCATCATCAAGCTGACCAATGGAGATCAAATTTCTTCTCAAACCTGGAATATGTCTGACATTCTTCAAATTCCACATAGTCCCGTTGGCTGTCTTTAACTGAACATCACCCTTCCCCACAATGTCTAATGGCTCATCGTCAGTAAGATAAACCTTCCCAAAGTTTCCAGCAACATAATGTTGCATACTTTCTTTATGTGAGGTAGAGTGAAAGGATGCTCCGGAGTCTAGAATCCATGATTCAATGGGGCTATTAACACTTAAGATAAGTGCATCATGGACCTCTTCTGTCGTAGCATTCGCAGAATCTTCTTCTTGTTTCTGACTTTGATTCCTTTTCTTGGGGAGTCTGCAGTCCCTTTTCAAATGTCCATTCTTACCACAATTCCAACAGCCATCTCTGCGGGGTTTAGACTAACTCCTTTTCTTGGACTTGGATCTGCTCCTATTTTGATCCCGCTGTTTTGTTCTTCCCCTGCTCTCTATATTCAAAGCAGAACCTGAGACTTCACCGGATTCCCTTATGTGAATATCTTCGCTTAGAATCAAGTCTCGTACCTCATTAAGCTTCAATTTGCTAAAACCAGAAGAACTACTTACAGCCGTCACAATTGCACCCCAACTTTCAGGTAAGGAGGATAAAAGAATCAAGGCTCTAATCTCATCATCAAAGTTTATTTCTACAGAACTCAACTGAGTTGTAATCACATTGAATTCATTGATGTGGTCTGTAACAGAAGCACATTCGGCCATCTTCAGATTAAATAAACGACGCATCAAATATACCTTGTTTGAAGCCGAGGGCTTTTCATACATATTTGATAGCGCCTTCATCAATTCTGCCGTGGTCTTCTCGTTCACGATGTTGAAGGCGACGTTTCTGGCCAACGTCAAGCGAACAACTCCGAGTGCTTGTCTATCTAGTAGATCCCAATCTTCCTTCTTCATCCCTGCCGGTATCGTTCCAAGAAGCGGCTCATGCAGCTTCTTCTGATACAAGTAGTCTTCGATCTGCATCTTCCAGAAACCGAAGTCCTTGCCATCGAACTTGTCGATCCTCACCTTTCCTTCATCCGCCGCCATTACTCCCACTACTCCCTCGAACCAGAACAAGACTCTGATACCAGTTGTTGGGGGATAGAACCGGAGTACCCAGAACAGGAGGACAACCAGCAGAGGAGGAAGAAGAAGAGAAGAAGAATCACACAAGAACATACATGGATTTTTTACGTGGTTCGGAGGCAAGATGCCTTCCTACATCCACGGCCGCAACAGGATTCCACTAAGATAAACACAGACTAGAGTTGTTACAATACAATGAGAGAGCCCATCCTTTTATACTAGGAGATTAGGGTGTCATTAGTCAGGGTATTAAAGACAATAATACCCCGGTTAAACAGAAACCCTCTTCCAGGATACATCAGTCGCGCATGCTCATCTGTCTCCCTGGATGCTCTCCTGGGACCGAGTATGCCCTCCAGCGACTGCAGATGCCCCCCCACCATCAGACAGATCAAAGTATTGCCAAGGCAAGGTCGATGCATTGCCAAGACAAGGTCGACGCATCCCAAGCCTTGAACCCGCAATGCATGCTTCCCTGATGCTGTTAATGCTCCCCTGGAGCAGTGGATGCGCTCCTGAGGCAGAGTGTGATCCCGTGCAGAGGCGCACGAATGAAAGAGTTCTGACTCCACACTCTAACAGAGAGGAGGATTGGACATCTCACCATAAGAAGGATCACATGGCAGTACTGTCAATTTTTCATCTAATCATTAATTAATCTTAATTAGGATTAGCTTCTATTATTTATAAAAAATATAATTATAAATAAACTCATTTTATTTTTTTACTTTTAACAGTAAAATAACTCTACCTTCAAAATTAAAAAAACATAACAAAATAAACTACACTCTTAATCAAATCCTAACTCACTTAATAACGGGCAATTTAATGAAATAAAAAATAACCACAACTGTTTACGAAAATATAGAAAAATAAAAATTGATCCTCAACGTGAATATCTTCTATGATCCTCGATAAATCAAAATCATCCTCTATCCATCGGCCAAATCGCTCCGCATCAGATGAGTTTTGAAGTAAGTAACAATGTGACTGCGGAATAGAGATTAAACATATCTCCTTTAGGTTTAGGTTACTTATGTCATCCATCTTTACAGCCTATTCTAATTAAAATTCTTGGTTCGTTGATGCTATCATTTAATTTCACCACTTATTAATTAAGTACATGACATACCAATTTCTAATGTAGTTGTGAGATACCTTAGTAGCTTGAGAGGAAGAATTTTGGTGGCTACGTACAAGATTTTCCTAGGATAGAAGAGTTTTAAATGGAAGTACCGCTTTTTTGGAACCTAAAAGTTGGTTGTCTTAAATGGGTTACTATGTAAACTAAGAAAAAATCTCTAATTCATTTTTAAAAAGTCAATGTCAATTCTAGTGTACATATGTTACTCTTATCTAACCTACTTAATTTCACACTTGGCATCCTCTAAGAAAATCTTTTCTGCTATTGTGATCTCTCCGTATTTTGGTGATAACAAAATTCATTTATATTAGACTAATCAAGTTTACAAGTGTATATGAAAAAATATGTTATTTTAGAAAAATCGTCAAAAGTGTTAAAATAATTAAAAGTTGATCTTTAATGTAGAATTTGATTGAGTTTTAAATTAATTTTGGAGATGAGTGCTTGAGGTAAAGTGTTGTGTTTATTCACCTCTTCATAATGAGCTTAAGAATGTAAATTTGGAAGTGTGTACGAGAAGTTATGGTGTCGCTAAGTTGATGTGCTCAAGCAATGCAGAACATGTCAATATGAAAAAATTGACTTGAGTGTTAATATGACTGAAAGCCAATCTTTAGTGGAGAATTTAATTATGCTCTGGTTGTATCTCAAGATGAGGACGGGTGATAATGTGTTGTGGTATCTTAGCTCTTCGCAACGAGCCCAATATCATATCTTTTGGGTGAGCGTGTTGAAAGATATGAATATTCAAATTGAGCGTGTTCAGATAGACGAGGTTCTCTGGCGGTGTTAACACCATCTATCTGATTTCCCATAGACATAACTCTTGCAAAATGGTTCCAGCTTGACGTCGACACCCTGCATATCTAAAATAGATTTGGTTGAGTCTGTGCGATATTTTTGCGATCTTGTTGGATTTTCTCGGTGAATTTTGGTCGTTCATTGGATTGGAGTCTTCCCAAACCTCTCTAAGAGAACTCTAAGATGTCATAACATGTTTAAACATCATATTGAGATGATTAAAGGGGCTAAGGTGCTGAGAATTCACAGGGAGGCAGTGACTCTTGTTTTGTGTCTTATTTCGTCTAATTCCTCAATCTTTGAAGTCTCCTCTTATACAAGAAAGAACGTGAAAGATGACTTGGGAGGTCTCCATCAATGAACCTTGATCAGATTTGCTTTCTCATCTTCATTTACATCTGAGTTTTGTGAGGTGTGTGTGGGAAAGTGTGTGTGTGTTCTTGAGCACCCTACTCTAAGGGTGCATGTGTTGAGATAGGCATGTGTGTGCGTGGAAGGTGAGCTAACATCTTGATGTCTACCGTGTGTGTGATTTACAAGAGTTTCTAGTAATAGATATCCAAGAGATCTTGAGAAGAAGACGTAAGTCAGCATCTTGCTGTATCGAATCTCTTTGCAAATCGGATTGTCTCCTTGTGTGATTGACTCCATCTCCCTTACCTCCTTTCTTTGTGATTGTCAATTGTGTGTTTTGTGCTGAACATTAAAAATTTGTCAACGCCTAATTCACCTCCCCTCTTGGTTGTGCTCCATAGCTTCAGAATTTCACTTTCCAAGATTAGCGCAAGTAACCGGCATCAACATCCTTTGACTATCTCTTGCTAATGAGAAAGGAGGCTCCATTGATGTCAACCATGTAATTGAGATTGATTATTATTTAGATCATCTATTTTAATCTTATATCTTTTGCATATGCTTAAGAGAGAGAGAGGAACCATTTTTCACTTTTCCCCTTCACTGCTCCATACATCCATTGTCTCATTGATTTGATGTAAAATATTGTACAAAAACTGGAAAATACTACATTTGCATGACATGAAATATAACAGTTTACTAGATTTTATGTCAAACAAAATGGCACAACTTCAATTTGAATGTCAATTGTCGATATAGGGTTGTAAGTAGGTCTGACTACATGGGTAGATCCATAAATTCTATGGATAAATGGGTGTACGGGGACTTACTGATCCTCCAAATCTTTAACAAACTACTTACTTTAGACTTTGATAAAATTAATTTACAAATGAGCTTGGTTTTACGCCTAGATTTGTGAGAAGGGGTGTAATTTTTAAAGTTGGGCCGCCAGCAGTGTAAGCACTTTTTTTTTGGGTTAGGTTTCAGCCCCAATCGACATATATATTTGTACCTTGAAAAAAAAATAGAAACAAATGAAGATAGAACATCCATGTTTGTCCACAATAAATATGGCTTGACCACGTTGGACCCATTTAAGGTGCTGATCTTTATTTTTTAAAATTTTTTGAGCCTTCCGATCTTCGATCGGTGGTATAAATAGGGAGGTAGGATTGGGATAGACCTATTTTTTTTTTAAAAAATTTTTTTGCTTCACTGCTGAGAAACACAGGTGCAGGAGGTAAAACTCTAGCTTTAACCAACGTAGAAACGAAATGCTCCAATAAATGGGTAAATGGGTCCACCCAGTTCCAGTAACCTTCAAACAGGTCGGATCTTATGCCCCAGACCCATTTTGACAGCCGTTCTTCTTTACATTTGTGAGGCCCTTTTGCACGAGGAACGCTCACGGCACGCCCTGGTGTGCAGCAACTTATCCCATACCCTTAGCTCCACTTTGTTTGTCATTTATATCAAGATTAACCCTATTTTAGTCTAAATTTAAGTCATTTTGATTTAGCGAAAGTAAATTTACATAATCCACTTAAAAATAACTTAACATGACTTAAGTCGGATTAACCTATCTCACCTCTATAGGTGAGATAATTTAATCCGATGTCATACCAAAGTAAAAAAGAATAAAAGTGGATAAAATAAATCTACTTAAATTTAATCCGATTATCTTTAATCTCACAACAAAGCGGAGCTTAGAATGTGGGCGCATAATCCTACCATGCCATGTGTGGCAAACATTACTCCTTTTGTATGGTGTGCAGCAACTCTCACACACCCTCGTTTTATCGATCATAGCCATGGATTGCCTATTGAACCATATAGATACCGACTAGACTATGAGTCATTTCAATTTTTGATATGAAAAAGATTGCAATTGGATGACTCGACCCGACTTGGTCCGAGCTGAGTTGACTATTTTGTACTAAAATGTATCTAGGTCGATTCATCTCAATGGTACTACCATTGGTCATAGCTGGACTAATGAGATGTGAGAGTGTAATGTTAACATTTATCCGTGATATTAATTTTGATCTTTAAATTATATTAATGAAATCGATTATTAAGAACATATATCTATAGTCCCAAAATAGATAGAAGTAGTTTAACTCAAATAAGACTCGTAACGAGAGAGATAGCCTTTGATGGGTGAGACAACTCTTGGGCATGCCAGATCCTCGACTAGAGCATTGGGTTGCCATCAAGAGACTGTTGCGCTATCTCAAAGGCACGGCTAGTCAGGGTCTCTTTCTTCGTCGAGACTTTCCCCTTCGGCTCAATGCTTTCAGTGACGTCGATTGGACTAGCTTCCCTCTTGATAGGCGGTCAACGAGTGGATATCTAATCTTATTGGGGCACAACTTCATATCTTGGAGTTCCAAGAAGTAACACATCGTGGCACGCTCTAATATAGAGACGTAGTTTAAAGTCACTGTCAATGCCACTGTTGAACTCATTTGATTGCGTTTTCTCTTTTCTGAACTAAACATCGGCATGGCCTCGCCTCATGTCTTGTGGTGCGACGACATCGGTGCCACGTATCTTGCCTCCAACTTGATGTTTTATGCTCGAACGAAGCACGTCGAGATTGACTTTCACTTTGTTCGTGATTAAGTGACCTCCAAGCATCTAGTTATTTCGTTCGTGTCCACAAAGGATCGACTTGCTGATCTCCTCCCCAAAATATTGCCTCGACCTCAGTTTACCCAGCTACGAGACAAGCTTCATGCCGTTGATACGACCATGAACTTGTAGGGACATGTTAGTGAGAACGGTACCCGCGTGGTGAAGAATAACAATCACATTACCGGCCCATATCCGCTGGACACAAAGATTGACAGACGATCTGTAATTTTACTTGACAAGCAAACATAGGATGGCAAGACGAGCAATGTAGGGGATCTAAAATCACCCATGCATTAATAGGATGTCTACATTTAGACTCATTATATTCTATCATTTGTACAAATATCTTATTATAAAATGAACATGAGAGCCATTATTACATCAACTCACGTCCGCTCTTTTTTTTGTCTTCAAACTTTCTCTCTCTAGACGGAGGACGGAAGGAGGAGGTGGAGGGCACGGGGGTGTCACCATCGTCGGTGGCCTAGCAAGGTCCCTCTCTTCCCCTGCGCCGCCGAGCCCTCCCAGGGCTTCTTCCAAATCTAGGCACTCGTGGTCCAACATGCATTTGAGTCGGTCTGTGTCGGGTTAATTGTATTTGTACTAAGATGGATTTAGGTCGGGCCCATCCCATTAGTGCGACAAATCTAAGGTCATACCTGGACCAATGGGATGTGAGATTGTAACCGTTTTGTGTTGCAGCGGGAGTTACTACTTCTGCATTATTGGCTTAAAAGTGCCCTTCGGATGACCTGGGACCAGAAACGGACCACATTAACATGTATCGTATAAATTATATTTTCTTGGTTCCCCCTTCTACTTCCCACTGTCATTATATTTACTTGGTGCCCCTCGACCAACTTCCTTTGGTTGCATCTAAACTTTGGCAAATAAATATTTATTCCCATCGTCATCACTGAGATGTTGGAAAAAATAACAACTCAGATTTTAGGGCAAGTTTTTTCCCCAAGCTATAAGGTATCAAAAATAGATGTCAACACGATACAACAAACCATGAGAAGCAAGCTGGATTTTAAAATTGTGTTAGACCTTTTTTTTTTCAAAACAAAAATTTGCACATGATATTTTACTCCAAATGTAATATGGACCAGGGATGTATTTTTTTTAAATGATGCTGTAGGAATTTGTAGTTTTTTTTTCATTTTGAAGTCATCCAATATGATGTAAATTAAATATGTAAAGCACTGGAAAATATTATAGAGTATGATAATGGAAAATATTATAGAGTATCATAAAAATCTACTAAGAAGGAACGCCATTTTATGATATATTCTACAGCATTCGAGGTCAAATCAAACAAAAAAACAGCATTTCGTAAGAAAATCTGAAGTGAGAGATGACGATAGCCCCCACACGGTAGATCAAGATAATTACTTAAAAAAAGTGACAACTACATTGACCATGATTAAAATCCCATCCACATGGTATCCTGTCCTTTCTTTATATCAAAACGGTCGTGCTAGTTTAGTTGTTTGAATCCATGTTTAACTAGGATGACCAAGAGACACCTCCCACAATTGAAACCCTCCACCCCTACCCAACACACACATTTCCCCTTAAATGGCGAGGTTCAAAGAAGTTGGGGGGGGGGGGGGGGGGGGGGAGAATCCTATATTATTATTATTCTAACGGGGTGGGAGAACTAGATATTGAACTCGCGATCTCCTCTTTGCAAAGTAGAAGGGTGTCCGCTCCGCCAATGGCGGGGGGCCTACAATCCTATATTCAATGACACTCTTCATCCACAAATTTATTGGTAGAGCAGTTTCATGAATTTATATCTTTCAATTAGTGAGAGTTTAAATGTTGTATTCTTCAGACTCTATCAACCTCAATTAATGATTCGAAGAAGCAGCCAAGAGCTTGTATGCCCGCGATCTCCTATATTATTATTATTATTATTATTATTCTAACGGGGTGGGAGAACTAGGTATTGAACCTGCGATCTCCTCTTTGCAAAGTAGAAGGGTGTCCGCTCCGCCACTGGCGGGGGGGCATACAATCCTATATTCAATGGCACTCTTCATCCACAAATTTATTGGTAGAGCAGTTTCATGAATTTATATCTTTCAATTAGTGAGTTTAAATGTTGCATTCTTCAGACTCTATCAACCTCAATTAATGATTCGAAGAAGCAGCCAAGAGCTCTTGTGGATGCATGCCACTAATCTTAGTTTTCTGATCAGCATGTCTTTCTTGCACAATTTACAGTATCTGGACACGGATATTTGGAATAGCGATGCAGCGGCCTGGGCTGATAATGGGCCCATGGAGACCGGCCCGCTTAACTCGGGGTTGGGCTTGGGCGTGATATTTTACTCCATACCAAATGGAACATGGTTTCTTGGAATGCATAATTAAAACAACACCATAAACATCATAAGATACCATGAAATATCATAAAACATTACTAAAGAAAACTCTTGTCTAACTTTTAACCCAACATTTTACAGCATTTGTCTAACTTTTACCCAACATTTTACAGCATTATCATAGAATTAATGACTATAATGGTTGTGGTTAAAGTCATGTTCGGATAGAAGTAGCTCATCACCCGAACTTGTGCATTTGTCTAACTTTTAACCCAAACCTGTGCTATAAAAATCTTTAATTCGGCTTCATAAACGCAGCCTAAATTGACAAAGACATATTCACCAACCACAGGGAAAAGGAACGATTACACCTCCTCTCAAGGCCTATCCTAATTAATCACCATTAATATAATGTTAAGCTCTTCTTATGGCATCAGTTTCAATAAGATCATCGTCCTCCACACTTTGTAGACAACTCCGGAGCATAGCTCGCTCACTCGATTGGACTTGGCCTCGACTCGAGCGACTAAAGTTTGTATTTGGATGAATCCCATATGTGATATGTCTAAGGTCTTATTAGTTATTATAAATTATTTAAATAATAATATAATGTTTAAAAATATTTTATTTTTTAAAAATTAAAAATTATAGTAATCATATAATGATATAATAGGAGTCATGTATATTATATTTCATAGATGAAAAATATGAAACTCTGATGTTATTTTTACTCATTTTCTAATTATTTAATAATAATAAAATAATATTTAAAATAATTAAAAATAAAAACAAATTAAATAATGCATGCGTACTTTTGATCGACGAAATAATATTTCTACAACTTAAAACATAGGGAAAATAATTCCAACATCGTAAAAAAAATTAATTTATATAAAAAATAAAAGATCTCAGATATGTAACTCGATTGAGTCGATTCGAGTGAGACTGACTTGTACCGGATCAACGGGGAAGGGCAAAGATTCGGGCCAAGGTTCGGTCTGCACATTACTCTAAGTTTTTGACGAAACATTCGTCCAAAATTAGGTCATCTTTTAGGATGGGCAAAGGTTCGGACTGACCCATGGGTCCATAGAGAGTTATCCAACTAATTTTGTCTTAGAGTTAAAATTAACGAGGATGACTTAGTTGCACACCATTTGCAGTAAGTTTGCAAACTGTTTCTTGATTGGTCTGGTATCGTATGAAGGGTCGTCCTATGCACATTTAAGACATTCACTACACACAGTCCAAGTCACTCCATATGTATCCCAATGCATTTTTGTCGGAGTGAAGAATACGATAGATCAGTGAAAAATAACTCGTAGGAGCGAAAAATAATCGGTCAAAAAAATAACCCGGAAGAGTAACACATAATTTGATATTCCACGATAGTGAAAATAGTATGTTAGTCTAACAAACTATTTTTCACTATTATGAATTGTTTTTCACTCCTGTTAATTTATGAACTATTTTTTATCTTTTATGAATTATTTTTCAGTAATTTACAATATTTTTCACTCAAGAGCACATCGGGTTGTGTACAAGATGGCTCAAGTTGTTTGAGGTCAACAAAACGAATGTGCATGCGCATGGAACCCTTCCGGCGACATAGACCAATCATAAAAGAGTTTACGATGCTTGACAAGTCATTTCTCTATAATAAGCAAAATAAACTGGCCCGGATCCATATGCTTTGGCAGACCCGCCGGCCATGTCTTTGCAAAGCTTATAAAATGTGATGGAATATGAGAATCCTCGTTAATTTTCCATCGAAAAGGAAAAAGCTTGTAAATGGGTCAGAATGGCCAAAAGTAGTGTCTCTCGGTTTGAAAGGAAAATTAAATAAAAGTGTCATATGATCTCCGTTCGGCTTCTCATTTTGGGTCCAAGGCAACTTTCAATTTATTTTGGGTCTCTTTGATAATGCAATAAGAGTGAAATAAAGGGTCTTGACTTAAAAATAAATAAAAATACAGTTTAATAAGGTGAGTATTTTTTTTCACTACTAATCTGAGTTTCGTGGAATAATTCATTCTATCTTAATTTAGATAAATTTTAAAATAAATAATAATAATAATTTACTTGAGTTTAAACTAATCTGAGTTTTCCTACTCCGTTATCAAAGATTACCTTTTAAGTATTCATCTAGGCCCTGTTTGTTAATCGAATTGTCGGCCGGATGCCGCGTTCGACGAGAGAGAAAATCGCGGGGGGCTCACGCGATATCTCACACACAACATGCTAATTCGGGGTCGGTTACCGTGTTCGAACAACAAACAAGGCCCTAATGCTCCGGTTAAGGGTGGAACAAGGAGTTTTATTCGACGGCTAAATCCATTTTTTATTTAGAATGAGATTAGGAAAATCCGCTTCATAACCCGGATTGAGACTTATCTCTTGCCACCAAAATTGAGGGCGAAAAGCTTAGAGACATAGATGTTATGCTTAATTACCATGTTCCTCTCCTAACTCACCAATAATACGTAACACATTCAACTATTCCAAATACCGAGGGAAACATCCAATGGGGACGGTGTGCCAAATGTGGCTATGTTACCCTAAGTCAGACAATGAAGTAGTCATACCTATCATATATTAATTAAATCTTTTTACATGAAAATTATTATTAAATAAAAATTTGTAAAAAATATTTCTAAAAATACATTTAACAAACATATCAATGTGTAATTCTGAACTGTATAAAAATATTATTTTTATTTATAATTGAGGAGGGTAAAACCTGCCATGCTTATTGTGGCCCACCAGCACCAGACCTGCGGCGGCCCGGCCTAGTCAGGCTCAGAGCAGGCCACTCGATGGCCTGTGGCCCAAGCCAAGCGGCCCAAGAGAGGCCCACAAAGAATTTACCAGCCCACGGGAAGCATCGACGTGGACATCTCGAGCCTATGAACAGGGTGGCTCACGTCTCCCCCGATCACGATAATCTAACTGTCAACCCTCCCAGCGATGGCATCAAATGGCCATGGCCCAACGGCCATGGGGTAAGGAAAAAATGATGTGAGAATCTCTCCTCCAACCCTTCTATTCTTCCTCTCATGCTCTCCCTTCGCTCCACAGTTGGTTGACTTGAACGTGAGAGGGTTGTCCCCTAGGATAACTCTTGGGGCTCCTTCTAAGCTCTTCTGTTGGTCATAGGTCTCACTCCTACGAGGCTCGCTGTCCCATCCAAACAAATTCTTGGGGTGTCGATCGAGAAGCGGGTGCTCATTTCTCAACCGCTATAGTTTGCATTGATGTGTTCAATATTTATAAAGATATTAAGTGCACATAAGAATATTTTATAATTGAAGACATGATAACTCCTCTACCAATTTCTGACTAGGTGGGTCCGTTTAGTTTGCTAGACCCACCGTGGTACGTGACCCCAACCAAAAAAGAGTCGAGCCTTAATGCCATCCTTTTTAGCTGTCTGTTACCATCTATGATAATATCAATTGTAAATCAAAAATTGTGAATGCTTTATTCAAGGGTCACAATATCATAAAATCCAGTTGTGATGTGTTGCTATCTGAAATCCCTGCATATCATGACCATTTAATTAGATATAAAAACTTCTATTGGGACCCTGAATAGACTATCATGTAACGTCTAATTGAAGACGTTAAATTTAGAGCATATTGAGAGACAACATAATATTTTTCTTTAAATTTTTAATGAGCCCTTTTTATTTTTGTGTCATTAGGGGTTTGGAGCAGCTAGTGTTGTGGTGGCGCCCTTCTATTCCACCAGGTTGTATCTCTCTTCCCTAACATTTTATGACTATATGTTTATTTATACATCTTGTTCATATCATTAGGGATAATGTCGTACATGTTGGGGGAGAGAAAAAAATGAATGAAGAAATCTTTTTCACGAGTCTAAAACCTTAATAGTGTAATGTAATTTAATATCATAACTCATGAAGTGAAATTTTGAATAAAAAGATTTAGAAGAAGAAACAATAAAGGAATTTGTGCAAGAAAATAATAAAAGGTTGTAACTTTGAATTGATCCTATCTAATTATTTATTGAAACTAATCATTAAGTTTGGAAGCACTTATGAAATAAAAAGAATCCTTAACTTAGTGGATTAATATTGTATACACCCTAAAAAGGAAGAAAAAAATTGAGTGTGTGTTAATAAACCCTCAATTTAGTAACTGGGTCTCCCCACCTAACAAGTGAGGAGTCTCATGTCAAACGGTAAAGGGTGAAAAGAAAGAAAAAATAAAGTCATGAAAAATATCCCTAAACTTAGTAATCGGATCTCCTTACCTAATAAGTGAGGAGTCTCGTGTCAAACGTTGAAGGGATGTGCAACACCATGTAATCTGAAAAAATGAATGAAAAAAATGAGAATCAAAGGTGTATACAATTGAGAATATACCAACACAAATAAATGAGCCAAAATGTAAGTGCCAAAGATTGACTGATCAAGTTGATATGGATAATGGTTTGGGCTCATTTGCTACTACAACCTAAATTTGAAACATGAGCTATGTAAATTCCTAGGTTTTATTTTTTAACCATATTTTATGAAAAGTGACCTAAAAAATGAGATGTGACACTTTCTTATTCAATGACATTTTTAAGATTGTATTACTAAAATATTAGCGATGTTTAAATTGAGGGATGTATAGGTGTCCATTCTTATATGATTATTTATGTCACACATGCCTTTTTAAGTGTATTTATATGGGTAATTGTGTAAATTTTATAGCTAACCTCAGCCTCACATATAAATTGGGACTTTTATGTAAATTAAATTAATTCGATATTATCAAGCAATAGAGAGGATTTAAGCGGCATTTGCAATAATTTCTCATTGCAGAATTACAAGAATTCTTGATTTACATGCACTATTTAATATTTTTTATAGATTAAATTACAATTTATTTGTGTACAGGACGCACAAGATAATTACAAGACAAGCAGGGACAAAATAGTGAAAACACCCAACAAGAGGATGCCCAAGGAAGCCCCCTCTCTCTTGGTTACGTCTCCCCCTTATCAAGACCTGACGAAGAAGCTCTCTCCTTGCCGCCACCTTCCTTGAATTGAGGAGGATTGGAAGGATAGAAGGAATCTCCTCAAATCTGACAAGTGGAGGAGAGAGAGCCCAACAAGAATGGAGAGGGCCATAAACCGTAGCCGCCCTCCCTTGGTAGCTGTGCCCCTTCTCTCTTGGCCATCCTAAGTCTCTCATATTTCATCATCATGGGATCTAATCCTAACCCTCCATCTAGCTAATCCTTAGATTAAACCCTAATCAACTCGCCTCTCTTATATAACCTCTCAAGAAAGAGACCACCCCCATCTTCTTCCATCTCTCATTTCTTCTTCCTTCCTTAGGAGTAGGAGTAGGTTAGGGTTAGTTTTTCCTCCATTCTCACCTCTCAACTACGTCCTCCTCCTCTCTCCATGGCCATAGCTAATTAGGTTCCTTCTTCCTCCTTACATCTCCATTGTCCTTCGTTCTCCTTTCCTCCTTAGATAGTTACCCTCATCTTTATCTTCCTCTTCCTCCTCCCATCTCCATAATTAGTTCATCTTCCTCCTCTTAACCTCTTTCTTTTCTTCTTAGCATCATCCAAAGGGTGACCCTCTTGTTCTCTTCTTCCTCCCTCTACACACTTTCCTTCAAGGGTAGCACAAGGAAGGGCAGCGTCATCAACTCCGGTGTGGGCGACAAGTACGTGAGTGCCATCTACTGCTCATGACCAAGACTCAATGGAGGATGACGTCATCACCGCTGCTTCATCTTCGCTCCAGGCTCTTTTGTTTTATTTCTTTTAGTTTATAGTTTGTTTTCTGTATTTTAGTGTAATCTTGCCTTGATACGTTATACACGTTCTTTTGATAATAGAGAGTAGTTGTTTATCTCTTCTTCATCTCTCTCTCTCATTCTCCTTCTTCTTGTGCTTACTTTAGAATAGTTGTAGTGCGTTTGCTTTCATTAGTAGTTTAGGCGCATAATTTTATGTTTCTTAATCTCAAAAGTTAAAAAGAAACAATCATCATCATTTGATTTTGAAAAGAGACACAAACTTTTCAATTTTAAAGATCTAAATCTCTTAGTGGATTTGACCCGCTCTTGCGCCATCATATCATGCTCTTTTTATTTATTACGAGTTTGAAATTTAAGATTATTAGGGTGCGTGTGATAATGACATATATACACCTCCGCATTATCAGATAGTAACAATAAAATGCACAAGGTAAAATCACAGAAGTAATAGTAACAACATGTGATATCTTTCGAAAGGCAATCTCCAATGGATATCTTTCAAATAATTCAATTATCTCCATTAGTTCATCATGTGAAGCTGTAGCATTTGCCTGTGCTAAAGGACATCGAACAAGAAATTGATGATAACAAACAAATTTTTGGCTATCAACATAGTTGGCTAGATGCTATGCAAGACAGTAGAAACTAAAAAATATTCTAACATGAAAATAAGAGGAAACAACGCTAGAAATCCGTGTCCATATGGATGTTGCACAACCACGCTGAACATCTTTAAAATGTTTAGCATTCATCTCATCCACAATCTTCTCAGCATAGTTTCGGAGTGGGTCTGGCTCTACATTTCCACACTCTAATGAAGTCACCCAAATGCCATCCTGCAAACAATTTTACGTATTATTTAATTATTTCCTTCGAAGAGCTATGGAAATCAGATCACAAAAACATGCAGAACCTAAATCTCAGTGTTCATTCAGAAAGCATACACTAGATAAGAACACTCACCTGCTGATATGCCAAAATTAAAACACTTTACCCGCTGATATGCCTCTCCCTTTCTTTAAGAGATGTAGAAAATCCACCATCAAGTAATTTAAGACAAAATTCAAGGTGCAATTCTACTTTTTTTTTCACTTATAGTGATTTATCATTCAATATCATGATCCCAGACTATCACGATGACCGTCCGATTGAACAAACAAGATAGAATGAAAAAAGGAAAAAAAAACAGAGAATGGAGAATATGTACCTAAAATTAGTAGATTGGTGGGGACCTTGCCAACCCATCTCTTTACACTGCTCTGAATTTTTTGGGCTAATATGACCGTCCCATTGCCAAGAATACAAGTATCTAGATTCAGAATTGGACAAGGTCGATCGCCATAATAGCAAGCAAGCAAGTGTAGATCCGTCAACAGTTTTTTGAGCAAATATAGATTTGTCAGAGATTAATGTTGTCTGCAACTTGACGTATCTATCATGTTTCACATAGCTTAATTTAGTGCAGGATTCTGTATTTATTTGAAGGCCTCCATCATCTCCTCTTGGAAAGAATGGACCTAGTTCAGTAAACACTCCTCCACCAACTGAAGTTAAACCAGTGAGGACAACAAATATCTAGTAGGGTAACCCTTACACAGGGGAACATGATTCAACTGAAGTTAAACCTGTGAGGACAGCAAGATAGAGAATTGATCTTAACACAGTAATGCAACATAGAGCACATCTATTGCAACAACCTGTGTGGACACATCCCACTTGTAGTCATTGAATGCAAAAAATATGTAAAGAAATGAACAATGCCATACACTAGTTTTTATTAAGTGACGTACAATTGGTACAAGTGCTTTAGGTCCATTGTATATCTGATTATTGGATCTACAATTGCTGGGAAGCTTTGATCTGTCAGTTAGCTGAGACATGGCATGCAAGTCACAATTGAGTAATTAAAGATTTTCAAATATTTAACAATCACTCTTCAGGTAGAATGAAATCAAGAAAATGTATATACCCATGTCACAATAGATTGGCATTGAGAAGGTGCCATTTTTTCTACTGGCTTCCTTCCTATGAGGTGTTCCAGCATGACAACACCAAATGCATAAACATCACTTTTCAGAAAAATTGTGAAGTGCCTGCCTGCATCAAGAACCTACATGCATTCTTCACAATCCAGTTTTCCACTTCAAACATCAATGTCCTTATGGAATAATAGTAGCTTATTTCCAAGCCATCATGCCAAACAATAATAAAATTTATAACATGCAACTAATGCAAAGATAAATTTCGTATTAGATTTGGGTGGGTGAGGATTTATGAGACATGCTATTTCATGGAACATGACTACGAGTCTTTTATGTCATAAACTGACAAAAGATACTGCCATTGTTCATGTAACTGGTACTGCAATATTGAGATTCATTTTCAAAAAAAAAAATTGAGACTATTTCCATGCATCAAAAATTACCTTCCGCACAATTAGCATGTGCCAAATAGCACACCGCCATTAATCCAACTCTTCTGTCATCTTCACCATATAACTGTTAACTTGTAAATGCTTACATTTCTGTGAAACAGAATAAACACAGTAAATTGCTGGAATATGCTCAAATGAGAAAGCACAAGAAACAAATTAGCAGATGTATGGAATGGAGATCCATATGATGTTCAAGAATCAAAGAAGAGGAAGACCACGAAAGCAGCTGGTATATATGATAGCCACGCACATCTTAGAAGTTAGCTATGTTGACTTGGAACATGCATGGGTAGTAAGCATTCAAATTAATTAAACCAGATCATAAGTTCACCTCTTAGAATCTGAGGGCTGAAGTGGTGACGGCCCGAGTCAGCCGCTGGTGCCATCAATTCACATATTCTTCCCCGCAGTGCCACAAAAATATAAGTGAGTCGTCCTAAAGCCAACAGTTTGTACCACTGAGGCAAGCACATGCACAACAAACAAATAAATAAAAAATAAAAATAAAAAGGAAGAAATGTTAAGGAGCATACGATGATACTCCCTTCGATCCTCAAGCCCTTCTGCTCGAATAGTCAAATCTGTATGCAGTCTTTCTGAAGCAAATCCACATGGAAATTAATGCAGAAAAAATCATCAAAAACTGGAACATTAAATTAAGTAGAAAATAAACTAATCAAAAGCTGACATAATTAAGGACATAGAGTAACGAAATAAGGAAGACACTCCCCCCCCACCCCTTGTAGCGATTAATTTAAAAAGAAAACTTGACTTCACTAACATCTTTCTTCAACATCGAAATTTGTCACCGATAAATAGAAATATATATGTTAATTGGTGGAGTTGGTGTTCCATGGCAATTAATTATAATGGCAGATATTAGCCAATATATATATATATATATACATCTCAGAAACTCTCAACAGTTTGAATGGCAAAACCTTCCGAGAGGCACCCCAAAACTAATTGTGGCTCAACAATTGGTCATGGAATGAAGCAAACGGAAGGAGCCGCAGAACTTGCTGCTTCACACTATACACGGGGCAAGAACATTTTTCCATGTTCTCATCGTTAATTAGCCGAGGGAGGGCTATATATATATATATATATATATATATATATATATATATATATATGTACACGAAGATCCATATGGCCCACTTCACTTTGATGTAAAGATAGTTAAAATGCTCTACTCGATGAGAGAGAGAATATGGGCCTCAACGACGTCTCTGACGCACAACATTCTTAACCCGATCGTCGGATAACGCATTCCACCCTACGGCCCAATATCAAAGGTTTGTCACCGTCCGGAAGACTCCTCTCCAAACGAAAGAAGACAATTAAGGCCATAAACAACGATGTAGATATATTAAGGATGTGCAATTCAACATGATGTAACATCATGGTTTAATACGACGAAGCCTTCGTTGGTTCACGAAGGCAATTAATTGATGGAACACAAATTAATTAATCTGCTGCATCATCACCTCTCATTCTTTTTTAGGTGTTATCATTTTAAAACTATCATTCGTTAGACTAATCAAAGGCGGGCAGTTACCATTTGCACGTTCAAACACCTCTAAAAAGGGAGCTTACAAAACGTAGGCCTCGTCGTGCCCTTCTATCCTCATTCTAAGGTGTTGTGTGAGCGGGACTGACTGCAAGTGTGGGAAACGGGCAAAACCTGAGCAAACAGAAGAGAAGCCAGGCTTTACGTCAACCTTTTCGGGTCGCCCCCGTTTTCCTGTTCCCTTGCGAATCCTCACACCTTCTCTCTCTCTCTCTCTCTCTCCACGCCTATATCTACGTACCGCGTCTACCACGCTCTCCTCTCCAAGACAACCTGCCACTTCCGCTACTTATAGTCTTTCCATCCACCTTCTACCCTAGCTTCTCTCTCTAACAGAGAGCTAGCTAGCTCTGTGTCCATTCTACTCCGCCGCAACCATGGCCTTCAACTGCAGGCCTGCGACCTACACCACCTCGTGCTCCTGGAACGACGGCTGGTGCCGCCTGACCATCGAGTCTATCTCCTCCCTCGATGGCAGGCCCGCCAGCATGCCCCTCGCCAGGCGCCGCGGGTGCTCCATACACGTCCACGACGCAAAAGTCGACTTGTTCGTGACCCAGAAGCTGCAGCTGCTGGCATGGGGGACGGCGGCGGGCGCAGGTGCCTCCTCCGCCGGCGCCATCGTGATGGGGGAGGTGGAGCCGGCCCGGTCATCCTTCCACTCGGACTACCGCTTCAACATCCTCCGCGGCTTCACCGGCATCGGCGCAGACTCCACGCCGTGCTGCGCCGTGATGATCAACCTGTACATCATCGCCCCTCGCACTCCCCGCATCGTCTTCCGCTACATCCAGGACCAGCTAGTGGCCGCCCTCCACGGGGCGGCGGCGAGGGCGGTCTTCCTGGGTCACGAGGTCATCCGGGCTTCGGTGAAGGTGGAGCTGGTGACGGTCGTGCCCTACGACGGCAGGAACCCGCTTCACCATCGGGCGGCAAGTTTGTGGACACCTTGCCGGCTGGAGGTGGCAGCGGGGCCGGTGTTCGACATCGACGCCCCCGCAAAGCCGTCGCGGGGGACGTGTGCGGCGTGCAGGGGAGAGGTGAAGGTGGGATCCATGTTAGGGGAAGGTCCGTGCGGCCACAGCTTCCACCACGCCTGCATCAGGCGGCGTGTGAAGGAGAGCGGCAACTGTCCTGTGTGCAACGCCGTAATCCGCAGGTCCGATGTGAAGTTGTCTATGTTATTGGCATGCCCTGGACCTCTGCCTTTGACGTCTTCCTCCTATGAAGGTGATCATCGTTTCTATCCATCAAGCACAAGGGCTTAATTAAAATGACGATCGACAAGGTCGATCAGTGAGGATGTGTGATACAAACCCATCTTCATCCGACGTCAAGGACTTGGGGGGGGGGATCGAGGGCGTCTACGGATCTCTGCCTAGCTCCAATCCTTAATTTAATTAGGCTCTTTTTGGAGTTGCAATCTTCTTCATTTGTGATGTTTTTCCATGTTGTCTTAGAGATAGTTTGTGGAGTTCTGAAGTGGTTATAGTCTCTCTTAGGATATGACTGCGAAAGAGCTAGATAGATCTGTTAGCGGTGCATTTCATGTTATAGGTTTGTCGTCCATTTCTCTTAAGTGGGATGTGGTACGGTCTTTGTCATGCTATGTACTCCCTATATATGTTGTCGTGAACAATTTATTGTCTTTGGGATTGTTACACCCGTTTTACGGGATAAAAATAAAACATCAACTATATGTGAATAGTAAAATTAGGATGATTTTACTATTTATAGGGGGACAACTTTATTTTTAATATGATCCTCGCGTCACTATACGTGACCGATACACCAAACTAATTAGACGTGAGGGTCACTTAAAAAAATTCAAATAAAATAAAGTGTGTTGTATGTGCAACACCCCGAGGTGTAATTATTCGAGGTGTTACATTAAACATTACTCATATCAGTTATATCATAAGGTGCCATCAACAATTCAAAACCTTCTCCATGGTGATGCGGAGCGAGTTGCACAGATTATATTTGAATATACAGATTTATCTGGAACCGTTGAAGAGATCCTGACTGAAGATTATTTTACTATTTTTTTTTATTTTTGTAACTAATTTATGGGTTATGTTAGTTTAGAGTTTATTTAGTCGGTTATATCTTTTTGTTTATTTTAATAGTCAAGATATTGTATGTGCTAAAATAAAAAGAAGTTTAGGTCTATTTGTACTTGTGTTTCTTTATAAATATTAGAAGCTAACCCTAATTAAGGTTAGACAATGGTTAGAGAAAAAATTTATAGGTCGCTGTGTGATTCCCCTTCTGGTCAGATGCCCCAACCCCCTTCTGGCCAGATGCCCCAACCCTCTTCCTTCTTCTTCCTGGCGTGAGACTAAACCCCCACTTCCTTTCTTCTTTTTAGTTTGATCCCTTCGTTTATTCTCTTCCACGTAACCCCATCTCCCTAGTAACACTATTCATTTAATTTTGATTTATTTACCTGAGCTTTTCCCTGGCACTGTGCGTTCCACCTGGCTCCCTCCGTTCTCGCATCCGCGGCTACAGGCGAGAGCAAGAACGACCGACTATCACCCAACCCCGCGACGCCGCCGTGGTCTGTTGGGCAGGCACCACCTTCCCTCCACATCGATGCCCGTCGTCGACTATCAACTACGCTTTCTGCGCCTGGGTCGCACCCCGTCCAGCGCTGTGCGTCTCCCCTCCGTGCCTTGTCTTTCATGCGAACGCGACCCGCCAGGGAGGCATTACTTCCATGCACCGACTACCCCACGCCTGTGTCGGCACTTCCACTAGACGGTTTGCTGGGAGGATGGAGAAAGGCTCCAGCTTTGCCACTTCTGACGTATTTCATCATCATATGTTACACATAGCTTGTTGTCAACTGATCCATGAGAGCTTGTCGTCAACGTTGAACTGACCCATGAGGTAACAGAAGTACCGTCAGGGCCTGTTTGTTAAATGGATAGGATTCATTACCCGCCGGTCACATGTTGGTCGCAGGGGTTATTCGCAGGTGATATTACAAAATGGGTTTGATGGACACGGGTAGAGTACGTCATTTCTTTCACATTTTGCCCAATAACTCGGGATTGTGTATTCGAGCTAGCAGCTCGAATATGCATCCCCCTCGGATAAGGTATCCTATCTATTTAACAAACAGGTCTAGAGTTTCTGTTGTTTCTATATCCGCCGGATGGGGTTTGGGCCAATTTACACCTCCTGTTTTTAAGATTCTCTTGCCAGAACTCATCTTCCCATCCATAAAGAACATCTGATGCATTTTGTACCCGAAGGCTCGTCTTTGGCCCATTAAGGGATTAATGCTAATGGTGGCTTAGCATCACTTCAAACTCCCAAATCAATGCCTTTCATCCCAGAACCGACGTTTGTATGTCTTGTGAACAAAAACAACAGAGAGAACAGATAGATAGAAAGGGAGAAATATCTGTTAATAGGTGTTGGTATAGGATTCCTCTGTTGGTAGATGCATGACCGATCCCTTGGCCAACCGGATGTAATTGAACCTTGGTCTTATTTTAAGTAATGAAAAAAGAGTCCTTCGCTTGAAAAAAAAGAAAAATAGAGAAATAGTTGGAGAAAAGTAGAGATTTGTAACATATTATATGTTTGATAAAATGTCTACGAGAGTTCAAATTATTTTGATGGGATAAACTATTTTTGTCCTGCATCACATGGAGAAGCAGAGTTGTCATCGAGGACTGTGTAGATATTTTGGATTCCCCTCGGGTATCTCTCCAATACATCAAAGGTGTTGTAATATGCCCCCTCATCACCAGCTAGCTAGATGTTCTACCGTCAACAACTTAGAGGTTGATTTTGAGACGCCTATCTCTAAGTGGCTTCTTCAAGTTGTATCTAAACCTCCTTAATATATGGGATGGAGACACTTCTCCACCTTTCCATCAAAAAAATAAAAAAAAACAATCAAACATTCTCCTTTTCAGATTATTTAATAAAATATTTTAGTTTTTATTTTAAAAAAGTATAAATATTTGAAAATATCCCTTCAATTTTAGACTACTAGAAAGTAGCTATTTTATTTTGCGGACATTGTAATCTCTCTTCACCATGTGTTTTCTGTCACTAACAAGAACCTACATGAATTAAAGAGAGAGATCATGGCAAACACTCATTGTTACCTCACTGCACCTGGGAATCAAAGAAATAACCTAACAATTAGCAGGACAATCCCAATGCAAACCAGGGGGTGATTGACATAAACAAATGCTTAGAGCCAGTAGATAAGCAACTTCAATTAAACTTCAATGGAGCTGTAAACGACAACAAAAGAACTGCAGCCTGCAGGTGCAGGGGCAATACTAAGAGCTGGGTCGGCAAAGTTATTCAGCAGGGGCTTTCTTTGTTGGGGAAGCATATGTGGTCAGAGCACAATGCTCAAGACTGCTGAAAGGATTGCAACATTCCTTGCAGCCGCTTCTGACAAACAAGTATAGCTCACTATGGATTGAAGGAGATAATATGGAAGTTATTCAAGCAGTCAAACAACACGTCAGTACATCGATGGAAATTCAAGATGTGATCATGGATATATATCAATGTGTTAATCACAAAAAATCTTCAAAGCATATATAGTAATCATCTACATACCCAGCTAATTCAACGGGGCTACTGATTGGCTAGACAATGGGTCTGATTAAGCATGCTAAATTTTCCATTAATTATATGGTCTTCAGAAGTCCCGGAGGAACTTCAGGACATCTACCACACATGGATGCCACAGGTTCATGATCTTGTTGTGTAAAGCTTAAGCATCAGTGGGGGAGTAATGTGTTGAGTTTTGCTCCCCTTTTTTCTCTTTTCCACTCACCAAAAAAAAGGGAAAAGTAATCCCATCTTTTACATAGCTAACTATTACTCAAGATTGCATGTGGACTCAAACATGTCTATGCCCTCGATACTATGATATTTCATCTTTTTATTGTTCGAAATTTTGATGAAGTTGAAAATAATAAAAATGTGCAAATTATCACGGTAACTCTAATAATTATTTTCTAATTTTGGAGATGTTATCTTCTTTCTGATTGAGAGTTTTCATGGTAACAATTAGGCTGAGAGAATACTCTAAAGGATGTTTGTTCTTAGGGCATGATGGAAGTTGGCAAGAGTGAACTACGATCAAGTGTTATTTCTTTCTTTCCTTAATAACATGTTGGGTTGCCATTTTTATGAGATATATATCATGGACATGAGGGTTAATTAGCACAAGAAGGAATATACTATCTATTGCATATTGCACGGAAGGAATAAAGATGAAGGTTTTATGGGGATATTTCAATAAGAATGTGTTAGATAGAATTTTACATTGAAGGAAGAACACTAAATATAATATAAGAAGAGTAATATTTTGTGCAACACCTCGACTAATTACACCCCAAGGTGTTGCACAAGTTATACACATTATTTTTTAATTTTTTTTTGAGTGGTCCCAATGTCTAATTATTAGGTGGATGTGTCGGTCACGTCAACGGATGATATGACATGAGAGTCAATTAAATGAAAATTTGTCCCTATGTGAATAGTGAAATTGAGTCAATTTCACTATTCATAGAGTTAAAGTTTTTGATTTAATTGGCCCCCACATCACGTCATTTAGTGACGTGACTAACACATCAATTTAATTAGACATGGAGACCACTCAAAAAAAATTAGAAAAAAAAATAATATGTGTAACTTGTGCAACATCTCGGGGTGTAATTAACTGAGGTGTTACACAAAACATTACTCATATAAGAATGCTGTGAATGTCGGCCACAACACACAACATGCAATCTAAAAAATGTAAAATGATGCTTAGTGAATTATGCTCTTGTTTTGCATTGTGAATGAAAGATGGAATTAGAACCACGTGTATGACATGTTCATTTCATAGACGTTTTGACTTGTAATACATCACATGGACGATCGATGTATAGACGCTTTTAATTAGAATTCATCACGTGCTCCATTTATAGGCGTTTTGAATTAGAATACATCAGGTGTTCGACTTATGAATGAATGTGTCACTTTTAAGTGACATTCATAGTTTTGTGGATGTGCGCTTGTAAGACAACTTGTTAGTTCTAGAATATGATGTGTTTGCATTCATTTGCCAAAGAGCTTTTCTAGCTTGATTAATTAGAAAGGATAATCATGTCATTAGAGCTCACAGTATAGAACATCAACAAGTTGGTTTCTGATGCAAGAGTACTTTCCTTATCTCCTACATGGAACACTACCATGCACACTCTAAATTAGTTCAAAATGGTTATATTGGGATAATGCCAAGATATTGTGATTTTGTGAAGAAAAAAGACAGATGCAAATGGGTCAGAATGACCAAATCTGTCTCTTCGTCTGAAAGCTAGAGACATCAGAGTACTATTAGATATTAATTAACCAAAATTAATGACAAATAACTTGGCGACCAGGATGTGGTGCTCATCTCCATGAGGTGTTGCAAGCAAGACGGTACTGCTATTTCGTTGGTCTTTTTTCATCAATTTTTTTTCAGGATATTTTACTCAGTGGACCATGTTTCCTTGGCTTGTGTAATTAAAGAACACCTTAAACATCAAAAACATCTTAAAATACATGCATACAAACATCGTAAAACTGTATTAATCAAAACTCTAGTTCACTACGTTTTATAGCATTCTAAGCCAAGCCAAATCAATTCTTAGATCCAAAACATTATATTAAATTCACGTGCGAACCGGAATGGGAGAGATATATATATATATAATCTCCGTGTATGTATACCACTCCATCTGTGTAGAAATTAAATCGGATATTATTAAAAATTTAATGACTATAATAGTTGTAGTTAAAATCGATCATTTTCAGATAAAAGTAGCTCACAACCCGAACTTTTGCATTTGTCTACCTTTCATCCTTAAGTTATCCCTGCAAAAATCTTCAGTTCATGTTCATACACACAACCTAAGCTGACAAAGAGATACACCTCCTCAAGTGTAACGAACAAAATAAGAGTTCTAAGCAACGACGGGGCAAACGAATGCTGGGAATGAAGTTAAGTGATTATGCTGTTTCAAGGGCTACCCTAATCACCATTAATCTAATATTAAGCTTTTCTTATCAATGTGACAGGTGGGATATGCAAGGGTATAGCAAAAGACTACGTCGGCATTCACAGAGATTTTCCTTGAAATACCGAGTGTATATATATATATATATATATATATATATATATATATTAAGAACTAGATAAACTTTTTTAGTCTACTAGTTTCCCCTTAGAACACTGTCCCTCTTCAATTTCTAGAGAAATCCAGAACCCAGCCCCATCCACACAATATCACCACCAAAGAATGTGTGTCCTGCTGGAATGAGTTCTTGACAGCTCTCGAGTCAAGATTTGGGTCTGTTTCATATCTAGATTTGCATGGCATGCTTAGCAAACTCAAACAAACTGGGTATGTTCTTGCTTACCAAAAATAGTTCGAAAAATTGTGCAACAAGATTTCTTGTGTTCATGAGGAGCACCTGTTGGGAACCTACCTCAATGGCCTCGGGGAGGAGTTGTCCTATGAAGTTAGATCCTTCTAGCCCAAAACCCCGTTGCAAGCCATACAATTAGCTCCATACAAGAGACCAAACTGATGGCTAGGCACAAATTTGTGGGTCAGTCATCTTCTTTAGGCCCACTCCTACCAACACCTCCGTTGTTACTGGTCCCTCCTAAGCCTACCTTGCCACAGGTTCGGAAGTTAACCAGCTAGCAACTTCAGTAGTGAAGGACTGAGGGACTCTGCTTCAACTGTGATGAGAAATGGACCCAAGGTCACAAGTGTCAGGCCCAAAAGCTATTTCTGCTACAACAAATTCTTCATGCTGAAGATTATGTTGTTGTAAATCTTGAACCCACTATTGAGTAAGAAGTGGAAGATACCTGCCAGGCATTAGACATTTGTCCATCCTTATCATCACAGTCTGTGAATGGGTTAACATCACCGGGCACCATGAGAGTTATGGGGTAGATGGCCAGATTATCACTTACAGTTTTGATTGGCAACAGCATCACACATAATTTCATTGATCCTTCTGTGGTGCAAAAATTGGGTCTCAGTACTGTTACTGCTCCAGACAAACATACAGTCAGATTGGCATCTGGTCTGCCAGTCCTTTATGAAGGTTTCTATTCTAACTTACATCTTCAATTACCAGGTGTTACATTCACTCTTGACTTTTTAGTACTGCCATTAGGTGGTATTGATGTGGTCCTTGGAGCCACATGGCTACATGTCTTAGGAGACATAATCCTCAATGTTAAAGACATGACCATGTCTTTTTCATAGCTTGGTCAACATCATCAGTTCAAGGGTCTTATGGATGAACTAATCCGACTTGTCTCTTGTTTGAAATTGCATAGAGAACTCAGGAATGCTTGACTACTTCATGCCATACAAATCCTTTCACAGGAGGAACCCCCTCCTCCACTACCCACATTTTCATCTTATCCTCTTGATATAGCTACTATTAATTCTAGAAACCCACTCCTGCATTTTTGAAGAACCTAAGGGCTTACCCCCGGCAAGGACATATGATGTAAGCTTAGCCAGGAGAATGGGAAAGGATCTCAACCACTGTATATGGTGAGTCCGATGCATTGTATATATATAGTGCAACAAGATACAACAAGAGTGCAATGTGTTACAACAAGATAACAATTATCTTGGTTGCGTAACAGAAGGGGCAGTGCGTAAGACTCGATACGTAAGACCCTTCTTCAGGAGTATGCAGGTGCAAGGATGAGCTCGCATGGCAGTTTATCCTGGAGGCCGTTCGCATGAGGGTTGATATGGTTTACACATCCCCTCAAGCTGGACGGCGGTCACGACGTGGAGCTTGTCGTGGAGAACAGTAAAGCGAGCCGGTAGCAACCCCTTGGTAAACACATCGGCAATTTGAATCTTTTGTGGCAATGTAGCGAACGAGTAGGTCTTTGTTGAGGACAAGCTATCGAACAAAATGGAAATCCACTTCGATGTGCTTTGTTCGTGCCTTGAAAAGGGGGTTTGCCGCCAGATACATTGCTCCAATGTTGTCACACCAGAGAATGGGAGCTTGTATGTAGGGCAAGTGAAGCTCATGGAGGAGACGCCGGAGCCAAATGAGTTCTGTGGCAGCGGTGGCCAGGGCCCGTAACTCAGCTTCAGTGTTGGACCGAGATACGGTACTTTGTTTCTTGGCACACCAATGAATGAGACTATCACCGAGGTAAACACAAATGTCAGTGGTGGACCGTCGATCATCTGGGCAGCCTGCCCAATCGGCGTCGGTGAAGGCCTGTAGCTGAAAAGAGGAGGGTACAAATCAGAGGCCATGGGACATGGTACCCTTCAGGTAGCGAATGATTCTTTTGACAGCCGCCCAATGTGTAGTTTTTGGAGCTGCAATAAACTGGCATACCTTGTTCACGGCAAAGGAAATGTCCGACCGGGTGAGAACAAGGTATTGAAGCGAACCGACAATGCTTCTGTATTGACTGCCAATAGGTTTGGCTTCATGCATGTTGGCCTTGCGTAGTAGATCCACGAGATAGCGTTGTTGGCGGAGAAGGAGGGTAGAGGCGGAACGCTGCACTTCAATGCCCAAGAAGTAGTGTAGTGCACCCAAATCTTTAATAGCAAAGGTGCCACCTAAATTATCCAGTAACCGTTGCATGGCGGAGGAGTTGTTGCCGGTGAGGATAATGTCGTCAACATAAACAAGAAGATATATGATGGTGTTGTTAGCATCATACAGGAAAAGAGAGGGATCACAACAGCATAGCGTGAACACATAGGCAAGCAGGTGATCATGTAGACGATAGAACCAGGCGTGAGGTGCTTGCTTCAGGCCGTAAAGAGAACGATGGAGCTTGCACACAAGGTGAGAGGCATGTGGATCAGTAAACCCAGGAGGCTGCTGCATGTAAATATCCTCGTGGGGCATGCCATCTAAGAGGGCATTCTGAACATCAAGTTGACGGATGGCCCAATGTTTGGAGACAGCAACAGCAAGAATAGTACGAATGGTTGTGGGTTTGATGACGGGATTAAACGTGTCTGTATAGTCCTGTCTGGGTTGTTGATGGAAACCATTAGCAACCAAACGTGCTTTGTAGTGAGCGAGAGATCCATCAACATTGCGCTTAATCCTATATACCCACTTGCAACCGATGACATTTGCTCCCAGAGGCGACTGGACAAGAGTCTAGGTGCCATTATTCAATAGTGTAGCAAACTCCTTGTTGAGTTAGATGGACGCAGTCTATCTCCACAAAATGTGGATCTAGAGGGGGGTGAATAGATCTAATACCTATTTAAAAATCAATGTAAGGTTCAAATGCGGAATATAGGCAAATCTGCTAAATCACTAACCCTGATACTAGATTTCAACAGAAGCGAATCAAGCTCTTAAAGTAAACAAGACAACCAGTCGCACATAATTCATAGACAATCACACAAACACAAGACACCCACGATTTTTAGGTGGTTCGGTCAAGGACCTACGTCCACCCCACACTCAACCGAGTATGGCTTACTGTTGCGCAATACAGCTTGCGTCTGCTGGGCACTACAGCTTGGCCAACAACCGCTGATACACAGCTTCGCTGGGCACTACAGCTTGCCGACCAGAGGAACAGATCCTCTGCAACTGCTGGGGAAATACAGCTTAACCCGTCCAGTGGAGACTTCCACTGCAAATCCGCTGACTCACAGCTTGAAGAAACAGGAATTCGAAAATGAAAGACAGAAGTAAAACGAAAATGAAAACCCAAATGGGAATGTAGCTCGAATGAGCAATGCTCAGCTCTGGTTTCTGAACCAAGAGACTGAGATACAACCTCTCAAACAAAAACTCTCACAATCTCACTCTCTCGATCAAGCTCTCTCAACTCATCTCTCTTGATCTTCTCTTCTCTCTTTTTCTTCTTCTCTGTTTCTCTTCTCACAGTGGATCGATGGCGCTCTGCTGCTTTCAGACTGGCTGTATAGACTTTGCTCTCTTCAGTTTTTCGATCAGCCTCCATCTGAACACCAAGGCTTCAATATATACTGGCAGCAGGTGGATAAGGGCGCGTGGTTTCCACGTTTTCCCGCCCAAGGAATTCACCAGATCCGAGGCAACTTTATCCACGTGTCATCATCTGATCACCTCGTCCTCCTGGGATCACGAGCCATGTCAGCAATCCCTGTAGAGAATCCTGTCAGACAGAGTATCGGATCATCAACTGTAAGTATATACATTGCAGTGTATAGACTTCGGTTTATAGCCGACGTACAGACATCAATGTATGGACTTTACAAGACAAACACAATGTGTATACTTGCTCAGTGTATGGACTTGTTTGAACGAAAAAGCATTGTATATACTTGAGGCATGAAGGCCAATGTACAGACTTGGCCACAAGCTGAACAATCGGATGTATAGACTTTGAGATCATTCAATCAGCCAATGTGTAAGACATCACGATGTATAGACTTCAGTTTATACGAAGGGCTGTACATACTTGCTGAATTGTAAAACAATGTGCAGACTATGAAGAACCTCACCCAATGTATGGACTTTAGATTAAGGCCGATGTATAGACTTTGAAGCCCAAAGGCAATGTATAGGCTTCGCCTTAGAAGCGTAGGGAAAGACTCCAATGTATAGACTTGAGTGAAGTGAACGGATGTTCAGACTTTGAAGATCCACTGTGGATGTATAGACTTCGGAGTCTTGAAGCCAATGTAACGACTTGCCACCGACCAATGTATAGACTTGGTGGAAGTCATGCTACAGTGAATGAATGTATAGACTTCGAAGACTAATACATGAGATGCTGCACTGTACGCTGTACAGACTTGCCGATCAACAGTGGATGTATAGACTTGAATAGACCCAAGGTGAGACGATCGGATGTACAGACTTTGAATATGAAGACCAATGTATGGATTTCACATGATGCACGAAGACACATTCCAATGTACAGACTTCATGAACAATGCATGAATGAGACGCTGTACAGACTTTGAATGAAGGTCCAATGTGTAGACTTGCCTTAGACTCTAAATGAGACGTACCTGGCTGTACAGACTTTGAATGAAGCATGAAGATAGACACTGTACAGACTTGGATAGCGTGAGACGCTGGAAGAGACGGTGGAGTCTGTATAGACTTTGCCCAAAGCCTTAGACGCAACAGAGACAGACTGATGTACACACTTATCCAATGCAATGCAATGTATGGACCTGTACAGTGAAACGATGTATAGACTTCACCAAGACACTGCATGAACAATATGATGCGATGTACATACTTTGAAGAACATCATCCAATGTATAGACTTGATGAAACACTCACGAGTGTATAGACTTAGAGTGAAGCATGCAATGTATAGACTTTACGAAATGCATGCTACAGTGCCGATGTGTAGACTTGAATATCATTCAACAGCCAATGTGAAGACTTCCCGATATATAGACTTTCAAAATGAAAGGCTGTATAGGCTTGAACAAAGAAGCAGCGAATGTATGGACTTCCAATGGAAACAACAGTAAAGCGATCAGTGTATAGACTTCAAGGGAGACGACGGTAAAATTACTGATGTATAGACTTGAAGGAAAACATAGGTGAAACTTCCAATGTACAGACTTCGAAGATGAACAGTTGGATGTACATACTTGGAAGATCACTGATGACTGTACATACTTTGCTTCAATGTATAGACTTTCCACCGACCAATGTGTAGACTTTGCAAGCCTAAGATGCTGAATGAGACGGTGGCTGAGACGGTGCAGCTACAGTGGTGTACAGACTTCATGAGATGCTCACTGTATATACTTACCACCGACAAATGTATAGACTTTGCGAAGCACAGTCCATTGTACAGACTTTCAAGCCTGAAGGCCAAAGTGTGGACTTGCACAGTAGCTCAATGTATAGACTTGATATGTGTGCTTCGGCTGTACAGACTTCACTCTAGCAGGTAATGTAGCAATGTATATACTTTGAACTTGAACGTGCAGTGTATAGACTATGCAATGCACTGTGGATGTATGGACTTTGCAACGACGGGCAATGTATAGACTATGCAGAGTCCAATGAATGGACTTTAACTAAGGTGGACAATGTACACACATGTAAAGATGATGCAATGCGTTGACGCTGTAATGTATGCCAATGTATAGAGTTTCATGCTGCAAAGCACTGTGAAGACTTGTGAGTGTGTGCAGAACACAGTATAGACTCTGACTGCATTATGTACACAGACAACCTGATAAAAGTAATTTCATCAAAATAGGAACTGTTGCCAATCAATCAAAACAAACAATCAATCAAGATAAGGTGTTGCCAAAGAAATGAAGCAAATGTCAACATCATCAACACAGAGGAGTCACAACAATCTCCCCCTTTTTGATGATGGCAACCCCTTATTAAATAGAATAGCAACATCTTGTCAAAAAGATGTATTTTTATGTATTTTGATGAAAAACATGATTTGTTATTCAGATTGACATGCAGATGCTATGAATGCATGCTACACAATGCAATCAACTTACTGCCCCAGACTCCCCCTGTAAATGAATTCAGAATTTAGACAACATATTCTCCCCCTAGATAATATTCTCCCCCTTTGCCATCAACAAAGAGGAGGGAAAGGGAATGCAAGGGAAAGATCAAGAAGTTAGCTGACTGGTATTCTGAACAAGTAGTTCATGAATAAGCATTCTAAAGCACAGAGTCTTCAGGTATATGAATTTAGAGACTACTTTCAGATAGAGTGCTGGTTTAAAGACTATAAACTGTTGAGTTCATGCAGTACAATCAATAGATAAGTTCGCTGTGCATGATAAAACAATAAACCAGAATTACATTTGCATGAGAGAGTCAGTTTCAGAATATCTTACTTTCATAGTCTAAAAAAAATGATTGAGAGATACCAAGCCATGTATTGAAACTAAACAAATTGACATTCATGAAATTTCTTTCGATGGAGCAGCATTTTCAATACAAGTTCATTAAGGGCATTCAGGTGCCATTGTCTTTTTACATAAGGGTATACATTTATCAGACGCCAATACCCCTAGATACTCAACATGATGGACCATTCTGCCATGATCAAACTCAATAAAAGTGATTTACACCTTTTTGTGTGAGGGTACACGTTTATCAGACGCCAGTTACCCCCAGGTACTCAATGAAACCACCCTACTGTTTTGATCATTTTATACAGAGATAGCTGATACACTTCATGACATAAGTGTAGTCCACTTCTTTGATGGATCACTCAGTTTCTCAGTGATTTACCAGTCATTGCTCTGCCAATTTTATTCTACAATGATTTTCAATATTTTTCAATATCTTTCTTAGCTGTCCTTTACTCCTTTATATGTTTCAGAATGACTTGTTTAAGAACAATACACATACTTAACTTCTCTAACATGATTTCAGATATGATTAGCTTTGTCTGACATGAAATAAGATAAGGGTTGAGAGTTTTATCAATTTTCAGCTTACTCCTATACTGATTGCAGTTTTTAAACTCCAAAAAGTTATAAAATTTAAACCATTAGGTCAGTCCTTAAGCAATTTAAATTCTTACAACTGAAGAAGTCTATTTTCTATTGCTTAGAAATCAGAACTGACTAACAGATTGCCATAATGTCAGAATCGACATTCAGAATTAAAGGATGAATGAATTCAAGAAAGTTGATGACACTCTGAATTTCTAGCAGAAACTCCCCCTGTCTATATGTATGCAATTTTGCAAATGAATGGCAAGAATTGAATGAGAGAGAGCTTAGACACAATCATGACTAAATGATATGCAATGATGATCATGAGTGTGATGCCACATTCAACATCCACAGGTTTATTCAAGCTATCAGATGCAAGTCCAAATCAGAAATTTCATTTAAGGCAGCTGAACATATCATTCATCATGCTGAAATTTACATAAGTCAAGTTCTCTTCTAAGAAATTTAAATCTTTCATTCCCAAGAGGCTTAGTAAAAATATCAGCAATTTGATTTTCAGTTTCTATGAAATTCATTTCAATCTCCTTTTTATTTACAGCATCTCTAAGAAAATGATATTTTATCTCTATGTGCTTAGTCCTAGAATGATGAACATGATTTTTAGCAAGACATATAGCACTAGTATTATCACATAAAAGTGGAATACATCCCACATTTATCTGATAATCAGTCAGTTGGTGCTTAATCCAAAGTACTTGGGCAGCACAATTACATGCTGCAACATACTCAGCTTCAGCTGTAGATAATGCTACAATGTGTTGCTTCTTAGTTGCCCAAGACACTAGACAGCCACCAAGGAATTGACAATAGCCACTAGTACTTTTTCTATCTACTCGACACCCAGCATAGTCTGCATCAGTGTATGCTAGAAGCTCTAACTCACACTTAGCAGGATACCAAAGACCTAGCTCTTGGGTGCCTAGTAAATACCTAAAAATCTTTTTCACAGCTTTAAAATGGGTTTCTTTCGGACTAGCCTGAAATCTAGAGCATAAACACACTGCAAATTGAATATCAGGCCTAAATGCTATAAGATAAATAAGGGATCCGATCATACCTCTATATAGCTTTTGGTCCACTAGTTTACCTTTAGGATCTTCATCTAAATTTGTTGAGGTACCCATTGGAGCAGCTATTTCCTTGAGGTTGTCCATTTTGTACTTCTTTAATAGATTCTTTATGTACTTGGACTGAGAGATAAAGTTACCATCCTTTGATTGTGTAACATGTAGTCCAAGAAATAATTTGAGCTCACCCATTGAGCTCATTTCAAACTCATCAGTCATAATTTGAGAGAATTCCTCACACAATTTGGGGTTAGTTGACCCAAACACAATGTCATCCACATAAATCTGAATAATAAGAATATCTGGATGACTCACCTTGGTAAACAATGTTTGATCAACTATACCTCTTGTGAAATTCTTGTCGGTGAGGAATTTGCTCAACCTGTCATACCAAGCTCTAGGAGCTTGCTTTAAACCATAGAGAGCTTTATTGAGTTTGTAAACATGATTAGGGAAGTCTAAACATTCAAACCCAGGAGGCTGTCTCACATAGACATCCTGGTGCGGACACCCGAGCAGTTGAGCGGCGCGACACGCCGAGCCACCGGTACCACACACGGAGCACGACTCGAGCCACCTCAGCGTCCATCTGGCTCGGAGACAGGCTAGAGACTCCGCCTTGAGCCTCCCCATTTATCATATTTAGTTAGACTTTATGTGTGTGTAATTTGTGTTTATTTCATTGTATTCGGTATGTAATTATGAGTGTACGATGGGCTTATTTGCAAAATGGGACCCCTGGGCCCCACGGGACCCCCAGGCCCCTCCCATTAATCCACCTCAGCCCATGGGCCCCATGTGGAGTCAGTCAACATGTCAAATGGAGGCATCTAGAAGTTTGAATGGTAAAAGGCACATGGGAGACAAGTGGACTTCAAAGTCCAAGGTGGCTACCAACTTGTCCCCCCCTTGCCACCATAGTCAATAGGCCGCCCCCTCCCCTTATTTTTATTTATTTTTGTGTGTGTGTGTCACATGCCATCCCAGCCCTTCATCTCCCACCCCTAGATCCTACGGTTGTGGATGGATGTGAGATGTAACCTATTTAAGCTTGTATTTTCCATTTTGGAAGAATTTAATGCCATTTTGAACTTGAAAATTGTTGGAGCATGGCCTAGGCCGCCCCCTTCCTCTCTCCCTCTCCCCCTTGCAGCTGTGAAGGTTCCTTCTTGGTGGTGTGACTCCACCCTATCAGTTCCGGTGGCCGCCGCCGCCGCCACGAGCCGCCACCGCACCGCCATCGCCATCAACGGAGTTCTGCCTGCGCAGTACCACAGCAGCTTGCTCGAAATTCACAGGTCTTCCCCGAGCTCATTTGGCTACCAAATTTGGAGGAGTTGTTCCTGGGATGTTCCTCTCCACCCCAAAAAATCAGGCCAGCATTCAGATCACGTTTCCTATTTTCTGATTTTCGTCCACTCTTCCATTTCGGTTCTGCCAGAGTTCTGTCCAGGTTCACCTCCGTCCTGAGTTTCATGTCTTAGATCCACTTTTTGATTTTTGTTAGTTCGCCCAATTTTATTGGGGGTTCCATCCATCCACCCCTTCATCCACGATTTTTCTCAATTTTTGATTCGCCCATCTCATATTTTTTAAAAATCGTTCTCAGACCCATATACAGTTCTGTCCACCTGTTCCCAGATCTGACCACCAGTCACCCCAAAAATCATAACAAATCGGAGCCACTCCAAATCAAATTCTAAAAATAGTCCCAGTTCTGTGGTTTGATTCCCTACAACTTCTAAGAAGAGATCAAGAGCTGAATCGGAGGTTTACTAGGCGGTCAACGGTGGTTCTCAGACAAGTGCCCTGCAGATCTGAGATTTCGATTACTGTACAACAGGGATTTGTAAATTCAATAAAGTTCTGATCCGACAAGATCCAGTAGATCTCTCTAGGTCTATATTGAAGCATTTGAAGAGAGCTTTCCAACGATAGCTCATGCGTCCCGATCCGACATCGGGATTGACCGCAGCGGCCGTTCTCGCCGGAGCGCGCGCCGGAAGACAGCAACCAAAATCCGTGGGTTATTAGTTCAAGAGTTGGGAATCGGGGCCGATCGACCCCCGATCGGTGTTCCCGGCCGACCGCTGTCCGTGGAGGCGCGCCACCAGGGGTCCCCATCACAGTGGGTCCCACCCCCACAGATCCGGAGGACAGCGCCACCCGCGGGCCCCACGGGTCCGTAAAACCCGCCACTCGGAAAGCACGAAAACGCGGAGTTCGGCATCGCCGGGCGACATCAAGATGCTGCCCGTCAACCCGATTTGCGCGATTCCCGGACCCCACATGTGACCTTTTACTTCCCTGCGTGGAGTGGGTCGACTTAGTGTATTGCTGTAATCATTGTTAATCGGGAGTCCGTAATTCGGCCGGGGTTGTCTTCGCCACGCCGGGTGCGTGGAGGTAATGGTCCGAACCTCTTGGCGTTCATTTGCTTAGCTAGTATATGGTCTTTTGCCGCTGCCGAGAGCGATAGGTACTAGCCCGTGTGTTCATGTCACCGCTGTGAGAGTGAGAGTGACCCGTCCCGCGACTCGATCCGAGTCCGGAAGTTGAGTCGGACTACCCTTGACCTCCGCCGATTCCTTAACCGCGCACGGTCCGCGCTTTCCCTCGCTTGGGACGACGAGTGAGCTTCCACTTCTGTTAGCGACGTTTTGCCACTAGGAGCTCGTAGTGTCGGGCTTAGTGTCTCCCTGGTGTGTGTTGCTGGTCGTGTCTTCATCTAGAGTCCGAGGGTGGCACCATATAGTGTCGTCTCCTGTGTCCGTCCCGCATCACATCCTCATTAATTTCCCCATTCAGAAAAGCAGATTTCACATCCATCTGCTGAAGATTTATTCCTAGGGAACATGCATAAGCTAATAAGATTCTGATTGCTTCTAACCTAGCTACAGGGGCAAAAGACTCTTCTGTTGTGTCCCTGTGATTTTGATGATAGCAATCACTATAAGTCAATTGAATGCATACAATTCTGTTTATGGTGCAGATGAATGTTTCATTGAAAATCTTATCTGAATTATTGCTGCATTTAAATATGGCTGTGTGGTGTGTGCTTTGGTGCATTTCATAATTGCATTTATCTGGATTCTTTGATGTCATATGTGTTTACTTCATTCAGAACTGCTCATTCAGAACTTGGTACATTGCTTAATTGTGAGCATGGCATAGACTGTACACTCGTCTGTCTGCATGAGTCACCAAGTCCACACATTGCATCGTGTGTTTTTCATGAAGTCTATACATTGGCATGCAGCGTCTCATGAAGTATGTACATCCTCTTCAAGCATTTCAAAGTCTATACATCGCTTGGAGTTCTTTCAAGTCTATACACTCCATGCTCATTCAAGTCTATTCATCCACAGTGTAACTTCAAAGTCTGAACATTGTCTCACTCCGTCAAAGTCCATACATTTGTCTTCTCTTCAAAGTCAGTACATTGGCGTTGGGCATCCAAGTATATACATCGCCTTCTGCAAGCTTTATTACAAGTCTGTACATCAGACTGTTTCATCAGCAAGTCTAAACATTGGGCTGTAGCTTGTTTGAAGTGAAGTCTACACATTGATTCACTGTTCATGCCTTCACTCAGAGTCTGTACAGCCATTCCTTGAGTCCAAGTCTGTACATCGCCTTCAAGGCATCAAGTCTATACACTGGACTTCATTTCTTCAAGTCTATACACTGGACTGTTAGGTCATGTCTATACACTGGTTCTCAATGTACACACTTATTCATTGTGCTGCTTCACGCATAAAGTCTATACATCCACAGTGGATCTTCAAGTCTGTACATCCACAGTGAAACTTCGAAGTCTGTACACCGCTTGAGCCTCAACAAGTCTGTACACTGGTTCAAAGTCTACACAACGCCTCTTTGATTCTAAGTCTTTAAGTTCACTGAGTCTATACAATGCTTTGCATTCTTCAGAGATTGTACAGGGTTTAGACTTAAACTGATGACTTCGTTTCATCTGCCTGACAGGGACTAAAAAGGCCATGCTGTTTGGTCACTGGAACACACACCCATGCGTCAACGCCTTGATCAAGTGGCGTGAACGCAGTAGTTCAAACAATCAAGAAAGAAGCTTGTGGATTACTCTGGTGCGTCAACGCATTCATCAAGTGGCGTCGACGCAGCAAGTTGATGGATCGACAAGGTGACCAGAGGGTGGACGCAGTTGCACAATGCGTCAACGCACTCCACACGAAACGTGAGAGGGCTGAAGCCATCTAAGTTCAGACGCTGCAGCTCCATGCGTCAACGTAGCATGCTGAGAGCGTCAACGCAGCACGTCTATCTGCTGAATACCTAATCACTGGATCACCGATGCGTCAACGCAGCAGTGGAGCAGCGTCGATGCAACTGTCAATAGGGCTAGGCTGGTTGCTCACTGGAACGCATCAATGCATCAACGCCAAGGGTTGGAAGCGTCAACGCAGCAGACTTGAGTTTTGCTGGTAGAATGTCTTTGAAGGCTGTGTCAACCCCTTGAAGCAAGTGTGTTGACGCCACCTCACTCCAGTTGCTGAGCGTACTGATGAGGGGGCACGTGATCCGATGGGAAAAAGGGGCAGGATGCTGACACGTGTTAGATAAGGGGTGCTACCCTGCCAAGTGGACCAATCAGTGGTCACTAGGGCATTTTCTACTCAACCTTCGGAGGCTCTGTTTCTAATATAAAAGCACCCCATCATCCTCTCGAAAAGGGTTAACTCTCCACAGAAGAAGAGGAAGCTCTCCAGCGAAGAAATCTGAGAGTGTGAGCAAAAGAAGAGAAGAGAAGCAGCAGAAGAAGAGAAGAAGGAAGAAGAAGAAAATTTCAAAGAAGAGTAGGAGAGCCTGTGAAAGAGAAGAAAATAGAGAGTGAGAGCAGAAGAGAAAGATTGAGTGAGCTGAGAAGAAGAAAGAAGAGGAAGAAAAGAAGAAGAGGAGAGAGTCTATTGAAGACCTGCTCAGTCTGTTCGTGGATCAAATCCAGAATGACTATTGTGTTTCATTTACAACTTGTGTTTGCTGTGTTATTTTCGTTCCTTATTTTTCTTTTATTCGATCTGATTTACTGAGTTCTTCCGATCCTCTGGACTGAGGTCGGGTTCCTCCTGGTGGGTCAGGAGAAGGGAGATCTGATCTCCAGTTGCAAGTAGCTGGGAGCTACTTGTGGGTTCCCTCCTATTTGGAGGAAGGGAGACTTGTCTCCGGTTCTGGTCTTGTGGTTTGCAAGACTAGGTGGTCCCTCCGGTTGGGAGGAAGAGGGGAGGCTGTTCCCCTGGTCAAGCTGTGTGGTAGCACCTTGTTCACAGACTGAGTCTGCTTGGTTCTAGCATCTGCTAGTGAAGCCTCACTCCGGTTGGGAGTGAGGGGTGGATGTAGGTCTGGAGGACCGAACCACCTTAAAATTATTTGTGCAGTGGTTTGCCTTGCGTTAGCTCCATATCTTCTACCTCCCATTCACAGGTTGTGCATGCTTGGCTAGTTGCATTATCTAGAGAGTTATTCTTGAGCATTATGTTCTGCTAGGTGTGTCTGGGTTGTTTAGCTCTGCCTTCGTTTTTGATTGTTCAGGTGGCTGCATTGGTGCAGTCCAACTGTTTGTTCATTTGCTGCCTTATCATTTCATCTTGGAAAGCTCATTAGCTTTTATTCCACATATTTGAGCCTTAGAGTTTATTTTGGGCTATATTTTCTAGAAAGGATATATTCACCCCCCTCTGTATCCGGGCCTAGCACCCTAACAGTTGGTATCAGAGAGGTGTCTGCATACAAGGTCCAGCGACCTGCAGATTCGATCTTGCAGTCTTAGGTGCTAATTTGTTTTTTAGTGCATAAATATTCCTGTTGCCTTGAATTTACTCGCTATTTGTTTTCAATGGCTCTTTTCACCCGTCTTTAGTGGTTCTGATTTCAGTCAGTGGTACACTGCTTTACATGCTTATGTAAATTCTGCTAATCCTGATTTGTGGAAATTAATTTCACAAGGTCCTCACACCTTACCAACGAAAGTGTCCAAATGGACCGACAGACACAGATCAAAGGATGGAGAAAATCAGAAAGCCTTTAACCTGATGAAAGCAGCTACTGACAGAGCCTTATGGTCTTGTCTTCATAATTGCAGCTCAGCAAAGGACATCCTGGATAGGCTGAAACAATTTCACAGGGTAAACGAGGACAGCTACATGATGGCTAACAGAAGTAATCCAAGTGGCAGCAATCAAGGCAGCAGTCAGACTGAAGAAGATGATGATGATGAGGTAAACCTCTTCGAGAATTTTTCTCTAGAAGATTGGGAGAATGCATATGCTGAACTATTTGAATCTCATGAACTGTTAAGAAAATAATACACAAAATTGAAGAAAAGTAGTAGGTCAGACAATTTAAATGTTGATTGTAGAAATTGTGTTGAACTGAAAAATGCTCTTGATGCTAGTAAGTCTGATACTCAAATGCTGAAAGAATTTGAATGCGTTAAGTCTGAATTAAAGAAGCCGAAATCAGAAAATGATTCTCTTAGAGGGTTCTCCAAAGAAAATGAAGAAAGTTTAGAGAAACTTAAACAGGAGAACAAATTACTGATTGAAAAACTTAATGCCATAAAGTCTGTAAACATAGAATTACAGAAAGATCTTGAAAAATAGCAAAAAGATATGAAGGAAATTGAAAATGGAAGAAAGTGTGAAGTCAATTCAGAAGATCAGCTTCTAATAAATGAATTGGTTCAGAATGACAAACTTAAGGAAGAAAATGAGAAATTGAAAATGCTGAATTCCACTATGTCTGAGAGACTTCTAGCTTTAGAAAGAGGTAAAAGTGTTTGCGTTGAAGGTTCTGATAAACTGAGCAATCTGGAAAATGAAATTGAGAAATATAAAACTGCTAACAAAGTTTTGAATGAAGCTATGAATTGCAGTGAGCAAGAGATTGCCAGTTATGAGTTACAAATCACCTCTTTAGAAAATGAAATCCAAGACTTAAAGAACTCTCTGTCAAAGTTTGTTAGTGGGCAAGATAATCTGAACAAACTGCTGGGAGTAAAAGTTAATTTTCAGAAGGAGGGGTTAGGTTATAATCCTATAAATAAAAAGAATTTTGAAAATAAAATTTGTACATCTTTTGTTGCTAGCTCTACTTCTCACACTTCTCAGAAGTCATCTGTTTCTTAGTCTACTGTTCAGAGAACCCAAAAACAAACTGAAAAGTTGAAAAAGGTTGATGGATCCAAGCTGAAAACTATTTTCATTAAAACTTCTGAACAGGAAAAGCCTTCTACCTCATCTCCACCTCAGTACAAGGCTAAGAAAATAGGAAAACAGGTAAAAATCAGAAAAGGACTGTGAATCAGAAAATAAATGAAAAGGGTTCATCAGTGCATATTGATCACAGTACTCACACACATTCACAAGCATCCAAAAAGAAAATGATATGTCATTACTGTCATAAACATGGCCATTTGATGCATGAATGTAGATTGATGAAATCAGATGATCTGAAAGCTAGAAAAATGGATGGTAGGAATTCGCAGGTCAAGTTCCCTGTCCCTCAGAAAAGGAGTGTCACATGTTCAAGTTGTGGGAAATTAGGACACTCAATTGCTCATTGCTGGTTTGCAAGTGGTAAGAAAATCTTTTATCCATATCATGCTAAATCCTCTGCAAACCAACATGTTCCTAATAAAAATAAACCTGTTTCAATGAACCAGCACATCATCTGTTTTAACTGCAACAAAATTGGTCACAAGACCTCTGAATGCTGGTCAGGCTCCTTTAAAAGAAATTCTCTCAAATGCTCTCACTGTGGAAAGCATGGCCACAGGGTAATTGATTGTCGGCATGCTCAGGGTAGAAAATTAGATTCTAAAACTGTTAAATTCTTTGCCATTAACAGAAAGTCTCCTGCATGCTATCACTGTGAGAAGCCAGGCCATAGAGCTGCTGAATGTTGGCTGGCCGGTCTTAGTAAACAGAATTTTAATTCTGTCAACAACAAAAAGGTTCATGCATATGCACATGGATTTCATGCTAACAATTGGTATCATATCTATAAGAATGTGCATAAATTTAATTTGAAATCTGTTAATTCATGCCTTTACTGTGGACAAATTGGTCATTCAATGTATAATTGCTATTTGATGAAATCTGATGACCTTCATGCACGAAAATTATTGAGAAAACCTGCTAGGAGTAATACTGTCATGTCAGGACCCAAGACTTCTTGGGTACCTGTTTGTGCAAAATAACATTGCTATGCAGGTGTGCCTTGGGACTGAAATAAAAGAGGTAATAAACCAAGGCACTCAAGAATGAAAACCCCTTCCTGAATCTTTCAGGTAAATCTCTTGCACTTCCTGTTTTTAGTTCTACTGCATGACATACTAAATCTGGTTTTGCATAATCATTCTTCATCTACATTGTCTGAATTGATGCCTCTGAACTCTCCTCATCTGAAGTGCATATATGTGATTTGCATACATAGTACATTGAAAAATCTGAACTGCATTTGAATGCTGTTTGAAATCTGTCCATTGCATTCTGAAAAATCTGATTAGCTGAAAATTGATCCATGCATGCTGCCCATGTTGAATTATCATGCATGACCTCAATGGTATATAAATGGTAAGGTACCAAAAGGCAGGGAAGTCTGTCTGGAGGTTCTTACTATGTGTGAGGTGGTCTTTTAGACCAAGTGCTCTGCCTAGTACCATAGGTCACCTTGCTGATAGGACAGTCTGATTGTGCACAAGTCACAATATCATTTGTAATCATATGTTCAGATTTTCAGTGCAAACATTACAATATTTTCAGGGGGAGTTAATTGCATGTTTTTGCATACATATAGTGTATTGCATTTCCTTATATTTGAAAATGCCAAAAAGAGAGTTTGAATGCATATTGTGAGGGGGAGTCAATGCATTGCATATAGGTTGTCAAATGCATACATTTGTCAGAATTCATTGCATATCCTTTCTTATTGATTTTGTTGACAAACCTTGATCATATTCTGAAAACTTTGAGCTTCACAATCTCTCTTAACAATTGGTATTTCTCCTATCAATTGGTATCATTTGGCTTCAGAATTCCATCAGTCCTTCATGAAGATTTCAATGGGACTATCTCGATCATAAATCTGAAAACTCTTGAACCAGAAATCTTCTATTATACATTTTTATGAATGACTGAAATAACTCATGTGGTTTAAGTTTAATGTATTCAATGAGTTTGGCTTTAAAATCTCTTAAAAATATCTGAAGCATGTTTAATAAACTTTAACCATCTGTTTCATGCTGTGTCTTGTAAAATCTTCTGAAATCTACATTATTAAATACATGACTTTATTTGGTTAAGTACATGAAATTGTTATTGATTTGAAGCAAATGAAATTTTCTGAAATGTCTAAAGGGTATTTTCTGTCAGAGCAATGACCTTGGTCACTGAGAAACACATGCCCAAAGGATTGTGTCATGAGGTACCATAGTTAACTCTGATTAAGATTAATTGAAATTCAGGCAGAGCAATGGCATGCACACTGAGAAATACAACTCACTCATCAAGAAATGATTTGCAGTGTGTCATGATGTGTAAATGCTATCTCTATTCATATAAAGCATGACAGTTAGTCACACTAAGTGCTTAGGGATATTGGCCTCTGATCAAGGTATATCCTCTAGTTACAAGGTGTGCACTGAACTAGAGTGCTCGTAAAATTGGTAGCATGAAAAATTGTCGAACGAATTGAAATATCTGAATATTGATGTTAAAATCAAATTGCTACAACCCTAGACAAAATCATATGACTTCATAATTGCTTGATTTCAATACTGATGCATGTAATTCCGAAAGAAGTCAATAAATTTGATTGTGTAAGAGAAAGGGAGTTTTATGAAGATAAATTTGAGGGCTTGGTTCATTTTTATTAAAACATGATTTTAGATATCAATACAGAATTTTATTGATAAACTCTGCATACATCATGTTTAAACCATGCTGTTCAATAAAGCTCATTCATAAGCCCTTATAATGGAAGACTTTGAAAACTTATGTTTTAGATTTATGAGATTGATATCTCTTTGAAAATCTGACTGAATTTCTTGTGATTAGAGCTTCTTTGAAAATCTGCTACTTGAAACTTTTCTGCTCAATATCATTGATTCATTGACCTGAACCTCTCCTTGTTATCCATCTCATAAGATTCCACTTATTGAGGGGGAGCTTCCATGTCATATGCATCATGCTACATAGAAACTCTTAAAGGGGGAGAATTGAGCTCTTGCAATTTGGTATCTCCTTCTGCATCTGCATTCATATTGATTATATCAAAGGGAGAGACTTTTGCCAAAGGGGGAGTATTTGTTGCATATGCATGACTGCATCAGTTGTTTGACTAAGGGGGAGAATTGATTTAAATGATTCTGATATTGTTTATCAACGTATTTCTTTTTGATGAAGTCAAAGGGGGAGAATACTTTGATGAGTCTAGTCTGAATACTCCATTTATTTCATTCATAAGACTCATAGTATTGCCATCATCAAAAAGGGGGAGATTGTTGTGTCCCTGTGATTTTGATGATAGCAATCACTATAAGTCAATTGAATGCATACAATTCTGTTTGTGGTGTAGATGAATGTTTCATTGAAAATCTTATCTGAATTATTGCTGCATTTAAATATGGCTGTGTGGTGTGTGCTTTGGTGTATTTCATAATTGCATTTATCTAGATTCTTTGATGTCATATGTGTTTACTTCATTCAGAACTGCTCATTCAGAACTTGGTACATTGCTTAACTGTGAGCATGGCATAGACTGTACACTCGTCTGTCTGCATGAGTCACCAAGTCCACACATTGCATCGTGTGTTTTTCATGAAGTCTATACATTGGCATGCAACGTCTCATGAAGTATGTACATCCTCTTCAAGCATTTCAAAGTCTGAACATTGTCTCACTCCATCAAAGTCCATACATTTGTCTTCTCTTCAAAGTCAGTACATTGGCGTTGGGCATCCAAGTATATACATCGCCTTCTGCAAGCTTTATTATAAGTCTGTACATCAGACTGTTTCATCAGCAAGTCTAAACATTGGGCTGTAGCTTGCTTGAAGTGAAGTCTACACATTGATTCACTGTTCATGCCTTCACTCAGAGTCTGTACAGCCATTCCTTGAGTCCAAGTCTGTACATCGCCTTCAAGGCATCAAGTCTATACACTGGACTTCATTTCTTCAAGTCTATACACTGGACTGTTAGGTCATGTCTATACACTGGTTCTCAATGTACACACTTATTCATTGTGCTGCTTCACGCATAAAGTCTATACATCCACAGTGGATCTTCAAGTCTGTACATCCATAGTGAAACTTCGAAGTCTGTACACCGCTTGAGCCTCAACAAGTCTGTACACTGGTTCAAAGTCTACACAACGCCTCTTTGATTCTAAGTCTTTAAGTTCACTGAGTCTATACAATGCTTTGCATTCTTCAGAGACTGTACAGGGTTTAGACTTAAACTGATGACTTCGTTTCATCTACCTGACAGGGACTAAAAAGGCCAGGCTGTTTGGTCACTGAAACACACACCCATGCGTCAACGCCTTGATCAAGTGGCGTGAACGCAGTAGTTCAAACAATCAAGAAAGAAGCTTGTGGATTACTCTGGTGCGTCAACGCATTCATCAAGTGGCGTCGATGCAGCAGGTTGATGGATCGACAAGGTGACCAGAGGGTGGACGCAGTTGCACAATGCGTCAACGCACTCCACACGAAACGTGAGAGGGCTGAAGCCATCTAAGTTCAGACGCTGCAGCTCCATGCGTCAACGCAGCATGCTGAGAGCGTCAACGCAGCACGTCTATCTGCTGAATACCTAATCACTGGATCACCGATGCGTCAACGCAGCAGTGGAGCAGCATTGACGCAACTGTCAATAGGGCTAGGCTGGTTGCTCACTGGAACGCATCAATGTGTCAACGCCAAGGGTTGGAAGCGTCAACACAGCAGACTTGAGTTTTGCTGGTAGAATGTCTTTGAAGGCTGCGTCAACCCCTTGAAGCAAGTGTGTTGACGCCACCTCACTCCAGTTGCTGAGCGTACTGATGAGGGGGCACGTGATCCGATGGGAAAAAGGGGTAGGATGCTGACACGTGTTAGATAAGGGGTGCTAACCTGCCAAGTGGACCAATCAGTGGTCACTAGGGCATTTTCTACTCAACCTTCGGAGGCTCTGTTTCTGATATAAAAGCACCCCATCATCCTCTCGAAAAGGGTTAACTCTCCACAGAAGAAGAGGAAGCTCTCCAGCGAAGAAATCTGAGAGTGTGAGCAAAAGAAGAGAAGAGAAGCAGCAGAAGAAGAGAAGAAGGAAGAAGAAGAAAATTTCAAAGAAGAGTAGGAGAGCCTGTGAAAGAGAAGAAAATAGAGAGTGAGAGCAGAAGAGAAAGATTGAGTGAGCTGAGAAGAAGAAAGAAGAGGAAGAAAAGAAGAAGAGGAGAGAGTCTATTGAAGACCTGCTCAGTCTGTTCGTGGATCAAATCCAGAACGACTATTGTGTTTCATTTACAGCTTGTGTTTGCTGTGTTATTTTCGTTCCTTACTTTTCTTTTATTCGATCTGATTTACTGAGTTCTTCCGATCCTCTAGACTGAGGTCGGGTTCCTCCTGGTGGGCAGGAGAATGGAGATCTGATCTCCAGTTACAAGTAGCTGGGAGCTACTTGTGGGTTCCCTCCTGTTTGGAGGAAGGGAGACTTGTCTCCGGTTCTGGTCTTGTGGTTTGGAAGACTAGGCGGTCCCTCCGGTTGGGAGGAAGAGGGGAGGCTGTTCCCCTGGTCAAGCTGTGTGGCAGCACCTTGTTCGCAGACTGAGTCTGCTTGGTTCTAGCATCTGCTAGTGAAGCCTCACTCCGGTTGGGAGTGAGGGGTGGATGTAGGTCTAGAGGACCGAACCACCTTAAAATTATTTGTGCAGTGGTTTGCCTTGCGTTAGCTCCATATCTTCTACCTCCCATTCACAGGTTGTGCATGCTTGGCTAGTTGCATTATCTAGAGAGTTATTCTTGAGCATTATGTTCTGCTAAGTGTGTCTGGGTTGTTTAGCTCTGCCTTCATTTCTGATTGTTCAGGTGGCTGCATTGGTGCAGTCCAACTGTTTGTTCATTTGCTGCCTTATCATTTCATCTTGGAAAGCTCATTAGCTTTTATTCCACATATTTGAGCCTTAGAGTTTATTTTGGGCTATATTTTCTAGAAGGATACATTCACCCCCCTCTGTATCCGGGCCTAGCACCCTAACATCTTCAAAGTCTATTCCAAATTCCTGATTGTACCCCTGAGCTACAAGTCTGGCTTTATTTTTAATAACATTCCCCGATTCATCAGTTTTATTTCTAAACACCCATTTAGTCCCTATGATTGTTTCATGATCAGGAGGTGGAACTAAATGCCACACCTTATTCCTGTCAAATTGATTGAGCTCCTCATGCATGGCATTTATCCAATGCACATCTTGGAGAGCACAGTCAATGGACTTGGGTTCTGTGTTTGATACAAAAGCATAAGCATTCAGTTCATGTTGAATTCTCAGGTGTCCTCTAGTCCTCGGGGGCATGCAGATTTCCAATTACATTATCTACAGGATGATCTTTAAGATATCTAATGTTAACAATTGAATTGTCATGTGTTTGATTTACCTCCCCCTGAACTGTAGGCTCCTCTTCATTAAGCTCTGTATGTCCTTCTTCATCCTCGAATTTGTCTGCAGGATCTCCTTCCTTCAAAATTTCACCATTGTCTTCATTCCTGCATTGACCAACATTAGAATTTACCAAGGATTCATCAAAAACTATGTGTGGAGATTCTTCAACAGTTTTAGAGTTCAGATTGTACACTCTATATGCTCGGGTGTTTTCAGAATAACCAAGAAAGATTCTTGGTTCACCTTTAGGTTCAAATTTATCAAGGTCTCTTTTATCATTTATATGAATAAAATATTTACATCCAAAAACCTTGAAATGAGCAATAGAAGGTTTCTTACCCTTTAAGATCTCATATGGTGTTTGCTGGGTAGAAGGTCTTACCATGGCTTTGTTAATTACATAACAGGCAGTGTTCACTGCTTCAGCCCAAAATTTCCTTGGTAGACCACCTTCAACAAGAAGTGTACGACCCATCTCCACTAGGGTTCTGTTTCTTCTCTCCACAACTCCATTCTGCTCAGGTGTCCTTGGTGAGGAGTACCTATGGTTGATTCCATTTGACCTACAGAATTCATCAAACTGTGAGTTTTCAAACTCACCTCCATGATCAGTCAAAATGTTTTCAATTTTCTGATTTATTTTAACATAGAACTCCTGAAATTCTGAGAAGGCATCACTCTTATTAGATAAGAAATAAACCCAAGTATACTTAGAAAAGTCATCTACCATGACAAACCCATACCTCCTCCCTGATAAGCTGACAGATCTGGTTGGCCCAAAAAGGTCAATGTGTATCAGCTCATAGGGTTTGGAAGATAGATTTTCAGTTCTAGACTTAAATGACTTTCTAGTTATCTTTGATTGAGTGCATGCATCACAGATTTTATTTTCTTTCGTGAAGAAAACTTCAGGAAGTCCTCTAACCATGCCATGCTTATTTAGTTTGTGCAAAATAGTGTAACTAGCATGACCTAACCTACGATGCCATAAAAATGCTAAGTCTTCTCTACTGGCAGTAAGGCAAAGGTTAGTATGTTGAATGTCATCTAAATCTATCATGTATGTATTATTTATTCTTTTTCCATAAAATTTGACACTTTTAAAATCAGGTTCATAAACCTTGCAGCTTTGAGAATCAAATAAAACATTGTATCCTTTATCACACAACTGGCTGATGCTAAGTAGATTATAAGCTAACCCTTCAACCAGCATAACATCATCAATGCAGTAGGTAGAGCACTTACCTATTTTACCTGATCCAATAATCCTACCCTTTGTGTTGCTTCCAAAGGTGACAAGGCCTCCTAGTTTCTCAGTCAGCATGCAGAACTTGGCCTTATCTCCTGTCATATGCCTGGAGCAGCCGCTATCCAAGTACCACAAATTGTTCTTGGCTGCCAGGCATACCTGCATACACAATTAGGTAAAGAGGTTTGGAACCCAAGACTGATTGGGCTCCATAACAGATGAAATAGAAGCAAAGTAAGAAAGCAGGCTTTTCGGAATCCACATTTATTTAAATGAATTTTGTTCAGTGGATCCTACAGATTTTCATCTGTTGTTGTTCCTCTTCTTATTGGCAGTAGCATGATTATTGACAGTGTTGTTACTTCTGTGCTAGTGCTTTGGCCAGGGTGTGTTCACAAAGTTTTGGCCATAGTAGTTCCTGGGTTGGCTAAAGAATTGTTGGTTCCTAGGTGTCCAGTTGCCATACCCATTAACCCAATTGCTAGTGTAAGGTCTTTGATATTGTGCAGCCTGATATGCAAGACCTGTATGCCTCCCCGGAGTTCTAGTCCAATCTGACCTGTTGAAGTAGGTTGACTGTGCATTGTGATAGGTCTGAACTCTGGGTTGGTAAAAATGTTTGGGTTGACTCCTAGCAGCATTCTGTCTCCCCTGCACCTTGGACCCTACTGTCCTATTCATAGGTTTGTTTTGGGTATTCTTCAAAGGTGGTGATGATGGTGAAGACTTAGTGACTTTAACCCGGGGTTTATGAGACTGTGTAGGTTGACCCCTAACCTGAGTCTGAGCCCTAGGATTTTGCTTGGATGTGCTAGCTCTACTAGGCTCACTGACTTTTTGTTTACCCTTCTTCTCAGCACTGATCTTTTTCAGATTAGCAGCTTTATTCACAGAAATGTTTGAATTCATGCTAATTAGAGGTCCTTTTTCTTTTTGTGCAACAAATGAAATAGTTTTCATTCCAAAGGTTTTAGTTACACTTGAATTAAATCCTAGGCCCTCTTTTCTGAAATTAACTTTTGACCCTAACAAAGCATTTAGATTATCTGTTCCTTGGGTCATTTTCTTAATGGTTTTCAGCTTATCCTCATTGTCTTTCTGAATTTCATCAATATACTTTTTCAGTTCATTATTTACATTGAGGACAGCTTCATATTTTTCAGAAATAATTTTTACTTCACTCTCACATTTCTGAATTTTCAGCTTCCATTCATCAATTTCTTTTTCAAGCCTCACATTCTCTTCCCTAGTAGCTTTTAACTCATTTTTGATTTTGTCTAATTCAGAACATGCGAGTTTCAATTCTTTATTCTCAGAATCTAAACATGCCATCTTATCAGTCAGAGTTGTATCATTTTGCATGGAGTTAATTTTTCTTCTAAGATGCCTATTCTCTTTTCTGATATCATCTGCCTTATCAGCTATGTCATGATAAGCATCTATTCAATCATTGATAGTAAAATCATCGAATCTAGTGATTACCTCATCTGATTCCTCTTCTCTATCTTCTGAGCTTGTTGTTGTTGCCATGAGACAAATGGGCTTCTCAGATTCGGCTTCACTGACAGAACTGCTACTGAAGGAGCCTTCATCTTCATCACTCCAGGTGCTAATCATAGCTCTCCTTTTCTTGTTTTTCTTCTTTGACTTGTCCTTGTATTTCTGATTGTCTAGACAGTCAGCTTTCAGATGGCCCGGTTTCCTGCATTGGTAACAGACGTTAGGTTCAATTTTCTTAGCAGGTTTAGATTTATACCTTTTATCCTTTCGGCCGCCACTGTATTTCTTTTGGCCGAATCGTCCTGCTCCTTTTCTGAGAAATCGCCTGAACTCTCTGGTCATCATGGCCATCTCAGAACGAGTCATATCTTCTTCATTCGAGCTCTCCTCTGATGATGAAGAACTGCTGAAGCTGGATTTGTTGGAATTGCTTGAACCAGCCTTCAGTGCTATCGGCTTCTTCTTCCTCTCAGCTTCTTCTGTTCTTGGCATATTAATCTCATATGCCATTAGCGAGCCAATCAGCTCATCAGCTCTTGTATTACGCAAATCCCTTGACTCCTCCATCACTGTAGCTTTTGTGTGCCAAGCATGAGTCAAGGACCACAGAATCTTCCTCACCACATCATATTCTGTCTGAGGTTTCCCTAGACCTCTAAGACCATTGGTAATGACAGTCAACCGAGCATACATTTCGCTGATGGTCTCGTTCTGCTTCACCTTGAAGGCTTCGTATTCGGATAAAAGAAGATTGGCCTTCTGCTCTCTTACTTGAGATGTACCCTCATGAATGACTTCTAATGCATCCCACATCTCCTTGGCTGATTTGCAGGCTGACACGCGGGAGAATTCGGTAGGGTGCAGAGAGCACTGGATGGCGTTTACGGCACTCCAATTCAGCGTGGACCTTCTGATCTCCTCCTTGGTCCAGACATCTTCATTCGGGGATAGCTCATAAGGTCCCTTGCTGACAACTTTCCAGATCTCGTAATCCTTAGCCCTCAGAAACACTTGCATACGATTCTTCCAGTATGCGTAGTTAGATCCATCGAAGAATAGGGGCTTCGTTGTTGAGTGACCTTCAGCTATCATCCCTCGAGCATCCATCTCTGCCTATCCTCTTCGGGCGATGAGTCCCTGTAGAAGAGTGTGGCTTTGATACCAATTGTTGAGTTAGATGGACGTAGTCTATCTCCACGAAATGTGGATCTAGAGGGGGGTGAATAGATCTAATACCTATTTAAAAACCAATGTAAGGTTCAAATGCAGAATATAGGCAAATCTTCTAAATCACTAACCCTGATACTAGATTTCAACAGAAGCGAATCAAGCTCTTAAAGTAAACAAGACAACCAGTCGCACACAATTCATAGACAATCACACAAACACAAGACACCCACGATTTTTAGGTGGTTCGGTCAAGGACCAACGTCCACCCCACACTCAACCGAGTATGGCTTACTGCTGCGTAGTACAGCTTGCGTCTGCTGGGCACTACAGCTTGGCCAACAACCGCTGATACACAGCTTCGCTGGGCACTATAGCTTGCCGACCAGAGGAACAGATCCTCTGCAATTGCTGGGGAAATACAGCTTAACCCGTCCAGTGGAGACTTCCACTGCAAATCCGCTGACTCACAACTTGAAGAAACAGGAATTCGGAAATGAAAGACAGAAGCAAAATGAAAATGAAAACCCAAATGGGAATGTAGCTCGAATGAGCAATGCTCAGCTCTGGTTTCTGAACCAAGAGACTGAGATACAACCTCTCAAACAAAAACTCTTACAATCTCACTCTCTCGATCAAGCTCTCTCAACTCATCTCTCTTGATCTTCTCTTCTCTCTTTTTCCTCTTCTCTGTTTCTCTTCTCACAGTGGATCGATGGCGCTCTGCTGCTTTCAGACTGGCTGTATAGACTTTGCTCTCTTCAGTTTTTCGGTCAGCCTTCATCTGAACACCAAGGCTTCAATATATACTGGCAGTAGGTGGATAAGGGTGCGTGGTTTCCACGTTTTCCCGCCCAAGGAATTCGCCAGATCTGAGGCAACTTTATCCACGTGTCATCATCTGATCACCTCGTCCTCCTGGGATCACGAGCCATGTCAGTAATCCCTGTAGATAATCCCTGTCAGACAGAGTATCGGATCATCAACTGTAAGTATATACATTGCAGTGTATAGACTTCGGTTTATAGCCGACGTACAGACATCAATGTATAGACTTTACAAGACAAACACAATGTGTATACTTGCTCAGTGTATGGACTTGTTTGAACGAAAAAGCATTGTATATACTTGAGGCATGAAGGCCAATGTACAGACTTGGCCACAAGCTGAACAATCGGATGTATAGACTTTGAGATCATTCAATCAGCCAATGTGTAAGACATCACGATGTATAGACTTCAGTTTATATGAAGGGCTGTACATACTTGCTGAATTGTAAAACAATGTGCAGACTATGAAGAACCTCGCCCAATGTATGGACTTTAGGTTAAGGCCGATGTATAGACTTTGAAGCCCAAAGGCAATGTATAGGCTTCGCCTTAGAAGCGTAGGGAAAGACTCCAATGTATAGACTTGAGTGAAGTGAACGGATGTTCAGACTTTGAAGATCCACTGTGGATGTATAGACTTCGGAGTCTTGAAGCCAATGTAACGACTTGCCACCGACCAATGTATAGACTTGGTGGAAGTCATGCTACAGTGAATGAATGTATAGACTTCGAAGACTAATACATGAGACGCTGCACTGTACGCTGTACAGACTTGCCGATCAACAGTGGATGTATAGACTTGAATAGACCCAAGGTGAGACGATCGGATGTACAGACTTTGAATATGAAGACCAATGTATGGACTTCACATGATGCATGAAGACACAGTCCAATGTACAAACTTCATGAACAATACATGAATGAGACGCTGTACAGACTTTGAATGAAGGTCCAATGTGCAGACTTGCCTTAGACTCTAAATGAGACGTACCTGGCTGTACAGACTTTGAATGAAGCATGAAGACAGACACTGTACAGACTTGGATAGCGTGAGACGCTGGAAGAGACGGTGGAGTCTGTATAGACTTTGCCCAAAGCCTTAGACGCAATAGAGACAGACTGATGTACACACTTAGCCAATGCAATGCAATGTATGGACCTGTACAGTGAAACGATGTATAGACTTCACCAAGACACTACATGAACAATATGATGCGATGTACATACTTTGAAGAACAGCATCCAATGTATAGACTTGATGAAACACTCACGAGTGTATAGACTTAGAGTGAAGCATGCAATGTATAGACTTTACGAAATGCATGCTACAGTGCCGATGTGTAGACTTGAATATCATTCAACAGCCAATGTAAAGACTTTCCGATATATAGACTTTCAAAATGAAAGGCTGTATAGGCTTGAACAAAGAAGCAGCGAATGTATGGACTTCCAATGGAAACGATGGTAAAGCGATCAGTCTATAGACTTCAAGGGAGACGACGGTAAAATTACCGATGTATAGACTTGAAGGAAAACGTAGGTGAAACTTCCAATGTACAGACTTCGAAGATGAACAATTGGATGTACATACTTGGAAGATCACTGATGACTGTACATACTTTGCTTCAATGTATAGACTTTCCACCGACCAATGTGTAGACTTTGCAAGCCTAAGATGCTGAATGAGACGGTGGCTGAGACGGTGCAGCTACAGTGGTGTACAGACTTCATGAGACGCTCACTGTATATACTTACCACCGACAAATGTATAGACTTTGCGAAGCACAGTCCATTGTACAGACTTTCAAGCCTGAAGGCCAAAGTGTGGACTTGCATAGTAGCTCAATGTATAGACTTGATATGTGTGCTTCGGCTGTACAGACTTCACTCTAGCAGGTAATGCAGCAATGTATATACTTTGAACTTGAACGTGCAGTGTATAGACTATGCAATGCACTGTAGATGTATGGACTTTGCAACGACGGGCAATGTATAGACTATGCACAGTCCAATGAATGGACTTTAACTAAGGTGGACAATGTACACACATGTAAAGATGATGCAATGCGTTGACGCTGCAATGTATGCCAATGTATAGAGTTTCATGCTGCAAAGCACTGTGAAGACTTGTGAGTGTGTGCAGAACACAGTATAGACTCTGACTGCATTATGTACACAGACAACCTGATAAAAGTAATTTCATCAAAATAGGAACTGTTGCCAATCAATCAAAACAAACAATCAATCAAGATAAGGTGTTGCCAAAGAAATGAAGCAAATGTCAACATCATCAACACAGAGGAGTCACAACACTCCTCACCCATAGCTTGTCGCCATGCTGGAGAACCATTTGCAACCGTAAAAGAGGAGGGTTCGACCTCATCCACATTGGCAATGAGAAGGTATTTAGACGGCCGCTGGGAGGAGGGGGGCATCTCGCGAGTGGCAGCGAGGATATCAACAAGGGGCCGTGTTTTTCTTGGTGGGGTGATGGACTCGGTGGTTTCTACAGGGCCATGCACAGGTGTTGGCGTGGATGGGAGAGTGCATGCAGGCGGTGTAGTGGGTGTTGGTGCGCTGTTGGGTGGTGGGTTGCTGGGAGATGGCGAGGTACTGGGTGGAGATGCTTGATGCATAGAAGGCTGTGGTGGATCAGGTTCAGTGGTGGATGAGGATGCTGGTGGAGGAGGGATACATACCTTTGGTGGATGTTCTAACGTTGGAGAAGGACCCTTTGCTGTAGCCGCTGGTTGACGGAGGTCGCTGGGAAAGGTAATGATTGTGCCACTGGGAGGAGCGGATGGTGGACGGTGACCAGTAGAGCTAGGAGTGGAGAAAGGGAAGGTGGATTCATCAAAGATGACATTGCGTGCCACATAAACACGACCGGAGGTGGGATCCAAAAAGCGATATCCTTTGTGAGATGCACTGTAGCCAAGGAACACACACTGTGTGGATCGATACGAAAATTTATGGGATTGGTACGGGCGAAGAAGCGGATAACATGCGCAGCCAAACGTGCAGAGAAGGGAATAGTCTGGGGGTTGACCAAAAAGTTTCTGAAAGGGGGAGAGATGTCCAAGCACGGGTGACGGTAGGTGATTAATAAGGTATACGACGCAATAGGCCGCATCTTCCTAATATTTGAAAGGAAGATTAGAGTGTTTGAGGAGAGCAAGTGTAGTTTCAATAACATGTCGATGTTTGTGTTCCGCGATACCATTTTGTTGATGAGTATGTGGACATGCAACGCGATGGGTGATGCCCGACATGTCAAGAAATCGAGCTAAAGAGCAAAACTCACCCCCCGCAATCGCTCTGAAAATATTTTATTGTAGTGGAAAAAAGATTTGTAGAGTGGCACTTAAAATACATGAAACAAGCTAACACATCACTTTTGGAGGCAATGGGATATAACCATGTAAACCGAGAATAATGATCAATAAACGTTACATAGTAGCGATTGCCATTGACAGAGAGATATGGCGAGGAACCCCAGACATCAGAGACAACTAATTCAAGAGGGGAAGATGTAACAGCAGTGGACACTGAAAAGGGTAACTGGTGACACTTAGTCTGTTGACATGCAGAGCATACATGGTGCTCAAGTTTATTTAACGAAAATCCTAAGGTGGCGAGGACTTTCTAAACGATCTGGAGGGCGGAGTGGCCCAGGCCCGCATGCCAAGAGGTAGAGGAAGCCTGTGTGGTGGTGAGGCAGTGCAGGGAACGACGTTCGGATGTGGTAGTCAGACGGAAGTGGTAGAGCCCGTCAACCTTGGGTTCGCGAAGAAGTTCCTTCCCCGTGTTGAGATCCTTCACACAAAAATAAGTGGGAAAAAATTCACATGAAACAAGATTGTCAGTAGTAAATTTAGAAATCGAGACAAGGATTTTGGCTAAAGAGGGAACATGGAAGGCATGGTGTAAGTGAAAGTGGCGATGTGGGCTGTGGAGAGAGAGGTGTCCGATGTGGCAAATAGGTAAACCTTTTCCATTGCCAATGAAGACCTGATCGTTCCCTTGATACGCATGGAGATGTTCAAGGTTGCCAATGTCGGGAGTCATATGATGTGTAGGACCACTGTCTGGATATCAGTTGGCATCAAAATAGGTGGTTGTAGAAGCCGCATTTGCATGGTAGGAAGTGGACTGTGGTGACTTGTGGTGTTGCGGTGCATGGTAGGAGAGGTCGAAGCGCTGATGACAGTTGATGGCACCGTGTCCCATGAAGCCGCATAGTTGGCAAGGATCGTTGTCATTAATGACAGGGTGAGGAGATGGTCGGGAATGAGTGTTGGTGCGTTGCCAGAGGTGGGTCCTCCATGCCCCTTGCCACGGGAGCGCCCGCCGCACCCACTATTATTGCTGCTGCAGCCACCATGGTGAGAGAAGTTGGAGTTGGAGCCGGCGACATTGGCAGAAGGAGTGACATCATCGGCGTGCATCGGCTGTGACTGCATGAGTTGCTCATGATTGAGTAACATGCAGTGAATGTCATCATACATCAGGTTCTCATGGTCGGGGTGTGTCATGATGGAAGTCACGAACGCCTCATAGCCAGGGCCAAGACCTCCCAAGATAGAGAGCAGGAGGTCAATAGAAGACACAGGCTTGGAGATGATAGCAAGATTGTCTGCGATCTCCTTAGCACGCTTAAGATACTCGGTGACAAAAACATCACCTTTCTTGATAGTTTGCAGTTGAAGGCGAAGATAGAGGACTCGGAGGCATGAGGTGGAACCATAGGCGTGAGCAAGTCGAGTCCATGCCTCAGCGAAGGTGGGCGAGACCACAATGTGCGGCAAGATGGTTTCCATGGTGGACGAATAGAGCCAACTTAGTAAAAGTTGATCATAAACACGCCAAGCTTCTGCATCAGGATTGAGAATGACCTTGGTGTCATCGGCGGGATCCTTCCTCAGAAGAGCAGGGCACGGCCAGGATCCATCAAGTAGACCAGTCATGCGGTAAGTGTTTAGAAGGGGAAGGAATTGGGCCTTCCAAACAGCGTAGTTGTCTCTGGAGAGTTTAATGGGTGAGAGACATTCGGAAGGGAGGAGGGAAAAGCAGCATTAAGTGGAGAAGGTGTAGGTAGAATGGCGGAGGATGGGAGTAATGGGGAAGCAGCAGGTGAGGGATTGGGAGAAGGGATTATGATTGGTGCATCTGTGACTTCAATAGGTGAGGGAGCCAGCTGAGGGGAGGATGAAAAAGGAGCAGCCATTGCGGTATCGTAGGGTGGCTCTAATACCATGTAAGCTTAGCTAGGAGAATGGGAAAGGATCTCAACCACTGTATATGGTGAGTCCGATGCATTGTATATATATAGTGCAACAAGATACAACAAGAGTGCAATGTGTTACAACAAGATACAACAAGATTACAATTATGTTGGTTGTGTAACAGAAGGGGAAGTGCGTAAGACTTGGTACGTAAGACCCTTCTTCAGGAGTATGCAGGTGCAAGGATGAGCTCGCATGGCAGTTTATCCTGGAGGCCGTTTGTAATGCCCTGGATCTCTATTGGATTTTTTTTAGATCTTTCGGATGCCTCATTTTCAACCTTTCACCATCTCTCTTCGTTCACTCTCGTTTCAGGGTCTCTCGGCGCGGGGTGCACACCGTTGCGGAGCTGGCCGAGGCGAGGACGCGGGGAAGAGCGACGGTTTGAGCGTGGCGGGCGCGATCCCTCGATGGATTCCAAAGAGGTGCCGTTCTTGTTCCTCGCGGTTTTCGGCGTGGTTTAGTCGCTTCGGCGCGCGGTTTCTTCGGTGGAGGTAGGGAGACGGATCGCCACTTCGTCCTCTACGTTTTCCTTGCCTCTGTGTGTGGTTTGGCGCTAGAACGGGTTAGATCAAGCCAGTTTGGGAAAACCGTAGTTTTTGGGATTTTCAGGGTTCGCAGGAAAACGGCAACCATTCTTTGTTTAGTTAGTATCAAAATGACCGCTGGGATGTCTGGATCCCATTTACGTTAGTTTCGTGTCGATCGGTCGTCATTCGAGGCTGGTAGGAGTCCGGGAACCTCGGTGACTTGTTTAGGGTTGATTTATCTAAATCACCCCGATATCTTGTTTTAATGCATGCATGTGGGCTTTTTAGCCTCCAGATGTTGTTTTTCATGGTTTGCCTCTGTTTCCCCTGTGTTTCGGCATGAATGGGGCGTGGAACGGGCCAATTCGGCCTTCCCCTTGATTTTCCCGCCATTCTCGATTTTCTGAAATGATCGCGGTCCACCAGTAACCGCGTTTACCCGGCTGAGAGAGTCGGCAAGAGCCGCGGTCTTGTGACAGACTGCGTTAGTCTAGTCACGGTCTTCAGGTGACCGTGACTGCGTGGTCGCGGTCCTCCGGTGACCGCTACCATATTTTGGCGTCTGGCTAGTCGCTGTCCCCAGGCGACCGTGACTGCCTGGTCACAGTCCTCCGGTGACCGCGACCATCATTTTGCGTCAGGTTCGTGTAACGCGTCTATGGTGGTGCGTTCGGTCCTATTGTTGCCGTGATGGCTGTTGGGCTTTTGGGTGTGCGGCTACGTGTTTTTTTGTCCGTTTTAGGTGATGTTAGGGGCTGTTTAGAGGTAGATTTGTGGCGTGTCTGTATGTGTGTCTATCTAAGTTAGGGTGGTGTCTATCGTTCCCGTGGTCTGGCCGCTTTCCCCGTGGACGTCGGTTGATGCTCCTATATGAAGGCTAAGACTCGGTGGAGTCTGTCGTTCCCATGGTCTGGCCGCTTTCCCCGTGGACGTCGGTTGATGTTCCTGTGAAGGCTAATACTACGTTTCCGAGTCTGTCGGTAGCTTCTTGTGCTGCCTTCGGTGTTTGAGGTACAGGTGACAGTGCATATCTGACTGTCTGTACTTCAACTTTGTATTTCGTGATCTTCTCGTGTTGTTGCCTTTGTCACAGACTCGTTGTGACAGCTCGCGGAGCGGGGCACTTTCCGAGTATACGGTTTGTAAGCTAGTCTCCGTCGGATCCCGGCTGCACCGTGGCGTCCTACGGGGGGAGAAAACTAGCTAGAGGCCTGGCTCTAGGCTGGAGCCAGTGTGTGCACACGTGGTCAAGGGCAGAGGACTGACGCTGACGGACGTGACCCTGACTAGTACTTGTTACTGTGGTTCCGCGTGGGTCTGCGACTAGGTCGAGCTCGCGTAGACGCGATCGGTTGGTAGTCGAGACACTTGTGGTGTGTGTACCGCGTGGGTCTGCGACTCGGCCGAGCTCGCGTAGACGTGATCGGTTGGTAGTCGAGACACTTGTGGTGTGTGTTGCGGTGCAGTGTAAGATGTCGCGGACGCATCTGGCCGTTCTCCTGGTGCGGGGGTTCTCCGACGCGTGGCGCGCGACTCCCATGCTTTTCCTGTGTTGTGATCTGCCCGAGTTAGCCTTCCTGTGGCTAGACTCGAGGTCTGTGTGTTGTCCTGTGCATGACGCTCCGGTCGTGTCGTCTACGTCTGTCTAGGTCTTTTCTAGACTTTCGTTTGCATGCTGTTGCTAGGAGTAGTTGGGGGTCGAGGTTAGTTCGGCTTTCCTCTTTTTCCCTTTTCCTTACTGCTCCCTACTCCTCTTTCCTTTCTAGGCCTGCTTGCCTCTTCGGATTATTCCCCTTGTCCTTACCTGTTCCCTACTCCTGCTTCCCATTCTTTTACAGCTTTCTAGTGTTGTTTCTCACTGCTGTTCCTGTTGTTCCGTGTTACTGCGTGTTTTTTAGTGGGGATCCGCGTGACCCCTACTGAGCCAGTGACACGAGGCTCACCCCTACTTTTCAGGTGGGGTGACATGTTCATTCTGCTTCCGCGGATCCTGGAGTTCGAGTCATAGCTGCCATCTGGTACCTCCATCGGGCTTCCCCCGACTTCTCGGTACGTGTTTTTCTTTCTGTCGACTGTACTGCTAGACTGTTGTCTTTAGCTTTGGACTTGACTCTGGTATATAATTGTTTAAAATCTGTTAATTAAAATGTAATTTTATTTCTGCTACTTTAGCAACCCGATCTAATAAAATTTAATTGCTTGCTGTTCTTCTGTCAGTTCAATGTACTACACGACAATCCTTTTTCCCTTCGGAGCTTTACCGCTCTTGGGAGGCCTCGCGGGTTCCAAGTGATATCAGGTGTATTCGGTAGTCCTACCGGGTATATCTGGTATCCGGAATCCGGGTCGTCACAGATGGTATCAGAGCGTTGTTGTGTGAAGTACATGGGAATCTCAGATATACAGTTTCCAGAGTCGTAAAAGTCCAGTACAGTCTTCAGCTGGCATTAGGTTTCGTGATTTCTATTTCTTGTCATTGTGGGTCTTTTCTTGGTAAGCTGCTCGATGCATGACTCGTCCCCTGTAGGCGTGTGATCAGCTGCTATTGTGCCTTGATGTGACCCAGCTTGCAGTTGTGTTCCGTGGTTCTGTGTCATGTACGGAGCTAGAATCCTGCGAGTGTTGCCGTTGTTATTGTTTTTGTAAGTGCTGTTTCTCTATGATTTTGTCTGTCTATCATTAGCACTTTGTGGACCAACTCATGTCGGATCGCTTTGCTAGACTCTCTTCCCTGGTAGAGTTAGCTTGCGACTCGATCAAATGTCTCGTGGTCCGGTGCTGTCGTCTTAACGTTGTTTCTCGTGGTTCATGTCGTTTTGTAGTTGTGTTGTCAGGTTGTTCTTCCCTGCTTTTCCTTTGTTAGTCCTTAAATTTTTAGGACGAAATTTCTTAAAGGAGGGGAGGATGTAATGCCCTGGATCTCTATTAGATTTTTTTTAGATCTTTCGGATGCCTCATTTTCAACCGTTCACCATCTCTCTTCATTCTCTCTCGTTTCAGGGTCTCTCGGCGCGGGGTCCACACCGTTGCGGAGCTAGCCGAGGCGAGGACGTGGGGAAGAGTGACGGTTTGAGCGTGGCGGGCGCGATCTCTCGATGGATTCTAAGGAGGCGCCGTTTGTGTTACTTGCGGTTTTCGGCGTGGTTTAGTCGCTTTGGCGCGCAGTTTCTTTGGTGGAGGTAGAGAGATGGATCGCCACTTCATCCTCTACGTTTTCCCTGCTTCTGTGTGTGGTTTGGCGCTGGAACGGGTTAGATCGGGCCAGTTTGGGAAAAACCGTAGTTTTTGGGGTTTTTAGGGTTCACCGAAAAACGGCAACCATTCTTGGTTTAGTTAGTATCAAAATGATCGCTGGGATGTCTGGATCCCATTTACGTTAGTTTTGTGTCGATCGGTCGTCATTCGAGGCCGGTAGGAGTCCGAGAACCTTGGTGACTTGTTTAGGGTCGATTTGTCTAAATCACCCCGATCTCTTGTTTTAATGCATGCATGCGGGCTTTTTAGCCTCCAGATGTTATTTTTCATGGTTTGCCTCTGTTTCCCCTGCGTTTCGGCGTGAATGGGGCGTGGAACAGGCCGATTCGTCCTTCCCCTTGATTTTCCCGCCGTTCTCGATTTTCCAAAATGATCACGGTCCACCAGTAACCGCGTTCACTTGGTCGCGGTCCTAGGAGAACCGCGTTTACCCGGCCGAGAGAGTCGGAAAGAGTCGCGGTCTTGTGACAGACTGCGTTAGTCTAGTCGCGGTCTTCAGGCGACCATGACTGCGTGGTCGCGGTCCTCCGGTGACCGTTACCATATTTTGGTGTCTGTCTAGTCGCGGTCCCCAGGCGACCGTGACTACCTGGTCGCGGTCCTCCGGTGACCGCGACCATCATTTTGCATCAGGTTCGTGTAACGCGTCTATGGTGGTGTGTTCGGTCCTGTTGTGGCCATGATGGCTGTTAGGCTTTTCGGTGTGCGGCTGTGTGTTTTGTTGTCCGTTTTAGGTGATGTTAGGGGCTGTTTAGAGGTAGATTTGTGGCGTGTCTGTGTGTGTGTCTATCTAAGTTAGGGTTGTAATGCCCTGGATCCTTATTGGATTCTTATTAGGTCTTTATTTCCTTCTTCTTCACCCTGTCTCCTCCCTCATTTCTCTCATCTCTTTCTCTCTCTCGTCTCAGGACCGTTCGACGCGGGGCGCGCGACCGTGGAGAGCTGGCCGAGGCGGGGATGCGATGGAGTGATCGGAACGCGGGATGGAGCGACGGTTTAAGCGTGGCGTGGCGCGATCCCTCGGTGGATTCCGAGATCGGCGCGGTTCGTGTTTTGGCATTTTCGGCACGGATTAGTCACTTCGGCGCACGGTTTCTTCGGTGGAGGTAGGGAGACGGATCACCTACTTCTCCTGCACGTTTTCCCTGTAGTTTCACGTTGTTCGGTGCTAGAACGGGCGAGTTTGGGCTCGTTTAGGTAAAACCGTGGTTTTGGGAGTTCACAGGGTTCGCCGAAAAATGGCGACGGTTTTTAGATCAGTTAGTGTCAATGGACTCTCTGGAACGTCCGCGTTCTATAGTCACTGATTTTGTTTCGATTGGCGGTCATTCGGGACCGTTAGGAGCCGGAGAAGTCCGGAGATTCCATTTGGGTCGATTTGAAGAAATCGCCCGTTTCTCACTGTTTCTTGGCCGATTTGACTCCTGTTGGAGTCTAAGTGTTGTATATCATCGTTATGGATGTATCCCCTTCGTTTCGGAACGAACGGGGCGTGGAAAGGCCACGATCGAGCCGATCCCGTGGTTTGGTCACCGTGACGCCTACGCGGTTTAACAGTAACCGCGTTGGGCTTAGGGCGGCTGGTTTTGGACCGTTTAGAGTGAGTCGGTGGGCGTCTGCGCGGTCGCGCGACAGACCGCCCAGTGGATGGCGCTGCCAGGTGTGAGCCGCCCAGTCCACTTGAGCGGCTGGTTCTCAGCCGTTCTGTTTTTCCCGTGGTGTTGAGCGGCCAGGTCTTGACCACTTAGCACGGTTGACCTTGGGTCAACGTTTTAAGGCGGTTCATGGGGCGGTTCTCCCTTAGCCGTCCTGTGCGTTGAGCGGTCTATCCCTAGACCGTTCTGACCGTCGTCTGACCGAGTACTATAGTAGGTCGGTTGGCTTGAGCGGCTTTCCCTTAACCGCTCTATGCCTTGGGGCGGTCCAGCCCTAACCGTCCAGTCTTTCAGTACCTTGAGGTCTGTCCCGTTGAGCGGTTCCGTTTAAACCGTTCTGTTCGATTGAGCGGCCCTGTCCGGACCGTTCAACTCATTGAGCGGCCCCTTTGTGACCGCCCATTGAGTTGAGTCCGTGGTTGTATCTTCTGGCCGTGATGGCCTGATCTGTGTCCGTCTGTCTGTGTGTGTGTCATAGGACGGTTAGCTAGTCCGTGTTGCGTGTCTTCTATAGACCGCTGGGTGGCTTGTCGGGCAGGTCAGCTAGAGTTGACTGATCCTAGTGGTCATATCCTTGATCGCTACAGTCGTCTCGTGGCCCTACCCACGACTGCCGGTATCCTTGTCTCTGTGTGCGTTGCGGCTACTTCCTTGGCTGCTTGGTTCGCCTGGCGGCTGGATAATGAGTCGTTTATGCCCAGAGGGATGTTCTTCGTCGTTTAAATTTTTGTATGTCTTGGCTTGACCTTGTTGTCTGCCTGTTGTCTTGTGGATGTCTCCTGACGTCCTATGAGGGCTAAGACTACGTTATGAGGTAGCCATGAGTTTTTCTGCTTGGAGTAGGATTCTCTTTCCTACTGTTGAATCGTCATTGTCCGGTTCCGGTCAACCCGGGGTGACCCAGTGGTTGACAGGTGACCTTGTGTGTCTCGGAAGATCTGTCCAGTTCGAGACATGGTTCTGGGTGCCTCGAGGTATCGTCTTACCTCGATTTGCGTGTCCAGGTGTACTGAGGGTCTCGTTGATCCCTCAGGTCTCCGTGTGTCATTTTCTACGGTTGTTTCCTCTGGCTTAGGATTAGACCAATTGGCGGCATGTCTCTGCCGTTGTACAATGATCTTGACTTCGAGTTGTGAGACTCAAGGATCGTTGTGTTAGTAGGTCTAGTCATCTTGTCCTGAGTCTGTTGGCAGTTATTTTGCTGCCTTGGTGCTTCGTAGTAAGTGCGACAGTGCTTCCTTGCCTGTATGTACAACATCACTCTTATTTTAGAGTCTCTGTGTCTAGTGAGCCTCCACTAGTCGTAGCCTTACGACACGTTACGACGTGTCGACCCACCTGGGAGTTGGTGGCGAAGGCAGTTCCCGATATACGGTTTGTAAGCTAGTTTCCGTGGGCCCCCGCTGTACAGTGGCGTCCTGTTGGGTGGGGAAAACTAGCTAGAGGCCTGACTCTCCCGCAAGAGTCGGTGTGTGCACACGTGGTCAGGGGCGTTGGACTGACACCGACGGGCGTTACCCTGTCTAGTCACTCGATACTGTAGTTCCTGTTCTAGTTCTGAGCATGTCTTAGTCTCTGTCGTGTTTCGGGCGACAGCGCAGACGAGACACTTGTAGGCGCAGCATAAGACGTCAGTGGACACAGCTGGCTGTTCTTCTAGTGAGGTGGTGTTTCCGTCACATGACACGTGACTCTCGTGTTTCTCGCACGTCGTGACCTTTCCGGGTTAGCCCTCTCGTGGTCTTGCCTGAGGTCAGTGTTGTGTCGTGTGCACGACGTTCTAGTCGTGTGTGTGTGGTCGTGTCTAGAAGAGCGTGCATGGCAATCGAGTCATGTATGCTTTAGAGCGTCGGTGTCTATCTAGGTTCTTCCTAGGCTTTTTGCCCGTCTTTGTAGGCCCGACAGATCGGTAACTCATGACCCTGTCAGATCAGAGTTCGCCTTCCTGTTGCTGCCTGGAGTAGTTTGGGGAGCCGAGGTTAGTCTGGCAGCCGCGCTTGTTCGGTACGGCTTTTCCCTTTTCTTTGAGCTGTTTCTACTCCTTCCATTTCAGTTTTCTTTTACAGCTTTCTAGTGGTAGTTTTCCTGCTTTACTACTACTGCTGTTTTAGCTGTTGTTCCGTGTTACTGCGTTATTTTTCAGTGGGGATCCGCGTGACCCCTACTGGGCCAGTGACACGAGACTCACCCCTGCTTTTCAGGTGGGTGACGTCATTCTGCTTCCGCGATGCCTGGTGTGGTGTGTCTGTTGCTGCCAGCGGTACCTGCGTCGGGCTTCCCCCTACCTCAGTGTACGTCCTTCCTTTCTGTTGACTGTACTGCTTGTCTTTCCTTTGGACTGGACTCTGGTATAATTGTTAAATTAAAATTGTTAATTAAAAAGTAATTTTATTTCTGCTACTTTAGCAAACCGATCTAATGAAATTTAATTGCTTACTGTTATATCTCTGTGGCTTCAATGTACTCTACACATGCCTTTTATCCCTTCGGAGCTTTACCGCTCTTGGGAGGCCTCGCGGGTTTCAAGTGGTATCGGGTCTACTCTGTAGTTCTATCGGGTATATCCGGTATCCGGGATTCGGGTCGTCACAGGTGGTATCAGAGAAGTGTTCTGAGATGTTCGGAGTTCTTTTCTGAGCTATCAGAGCGTTGTTGTGTAAAGTACATGGGAATCCGAGATATACAGTATCCAGAGTCCTGAAAGTCCAGTACAGTCTTTCGCTGGCTTGGGTTTGCGATTGTTTGTCGCTTCATTTTCTGTGTGTCGTCTTGTGCGTGCTGTATTAGCACTGGACGAGATGGTTTTGCCCTCGTCAGAATGTGACGGGATGCTCCTTTGTCGTCGTGGTGTTCCTCTCGATCATGCTGTACTTGGCAGAGTTCGCCGATAGGCTTGAATCTGCGGTACATTGTTCGAGATCTTTTCCATGATTTGTTCAGGTGGCTGGTGACTTTTCGAGTTGGTGTGATGGCCGTACACGTTCTTACGTTATTTTGGTCATCCCAGCTTAAGTCTGTTCAGCTCCTGATGCGTTTCGCTTCGGTTGAAGTGGTCGATTAGATTCCTTGTTTGAGAAGATGCTCGGGCGAACTTAGGATTTCCCTTCCTGGTGAGCTGTGGTTAGTCGAGCTTGATGCTTCTCATCCCGTCTGGTGGAGTCTTTTCGAGGTAAGCCTTGGAATTGCCGTCTTGGGGATGCCTTTGTCCTGCGTCTACTTAAGGGTGGACTTTGTTTAATCTGAGCCGGACCTGCTCCTTATCTTACGGTTGCTTGGCTTCGGACCTAATCCTTGTGTTGATAGCCGTTGTGCGCCGTATTTGTCGTGCCGTGTCTAGCGGCCGATGTGTTGTGAAGGTTCGTTTATTGTTTCAGGACGTATAGGTAAGCTGAGACTAGCATTTTCTTTGTGCCTTGTGCTGAAGCTCATACTCTCCTTTGTTTGCACTTAGGCTATTTGTGATCGGTTGCTCGCAGGATCAGTACTCATGGCGTGTTATGTTACGATTTTTATGAGTTATGATGGCGCCGTGTGTGTACTGAGATGCGGATACCGAGATATTCCTTGTTGCCTGTGTGTGTTGTTTGAGTGCGTAGCGGAAGCGTGTGGGCTGGTCACCCACAGGTCGAGAATCGTTGTTGTGAGATTCTGGACAGTCGAGAATTTCATTCTTCTCGATATAACTTCATCTTGGCTTCCTGTGCCTTGATGTTGCCGTGCTATTGCTGGAATCATTCTGGTGTTGGCATTGGCTTTTGTGAGCATTGGGGAATCTGTCGGCATTCCTGCTGATTGAGTACCCTCTGCTCCGTATTCTCTTTTCTTGGGTGTTGTCTTCTCGAGGCGTGCTCGTGATCCTTGAGATGCGTTCCCCGAGATTGTTTTTCTTCTTGTTGTGGGTCTGTTCTTGGTGAGCTGCTCGATGCATGACTAGTTCCTTGTAGTCGTGTGTTCAGCTGTCGTTGTACCTTGATGTGACCCAGCTTGCGGTTGTGTTCCGTGGTTCTGTGTTCAGTACGGAGCCAGGATCCTGCAAGTGTTGTTGCTGCCGTTGTTGTCATTTTAACACTGTTTCTCTATGATTTTGTCTATCTATTTTGGCACTATGTGGACCAGGTCTTGTTGGTTAGCTTTTCTCTTCTCCTGGTAGAGTTAGCATGCGACTCGATCAGATATAATGTCTGAATGAGGGCTGACTTGATTGTGCTTGTGGTCCAGTGCTGTCGTTGGCGTCCTGTGTGCCAGGTGTTCCCTGTTGCCTTTGGCACTGGAGCTGATGTTATTATCGAGCTGTCAGCCGAGAGGACTGTCTCCTTGTTTAAGCTGATACTCGCCGTGTCTGTCGTTTCGTTTTCCCGATATCTGTTTTCGTGGCATGTGTCGTGTCTCCTTCCTTGCGAGACGTAAGTGACGTTGCCCTGTTTCGGAGGTGTTGGACTTGTGTTCACTTGGGTGCCGTGCTCGATCCAGAGTGTGTGTCGGTGATTATGGTCTGACTATGTTCCTCTGAACTGTGTTCTCTCGAGATTCATGTCGTTTCAAGTTGTGTCGTGGGGTTGTTCTTCCCTGCTTCTCCTTTGTTAGTCCTTAAATTTCGAGGATGAAATTTCTTGAAGGAGGGGAGGATGTAATGCCCTGGATCCTTATTGGATTCTTATTAGGTCTTTCTTTCCTTCTTCTTCACCCTATCTCCTCCCTCATTTCTCTCATCTCTTTCTCTCTCTCGTCTCAGGACCGTTCGACGCGGGGCGCGTGACCGTGGAGAGCTGGCCGAGGCGGGGATGCGATGGAGTGATCGGGACGCTGGATGGAGCGACGGTTTAAGCGTGGCGTGGCGCGATCCCTCGGTGGATTCCGAGATCGGCGCGGTTCGTGTTTTGACATTTTCGGCACGGATTAGTCGCTTCGGCGCATAGTTTCTTCGGTGGAGGTAGGGAGACGGATCACCTACTTCTCCTGCACGTTTTCCCTGTAGTTTCACGTTGTTCGGTGCTAGAACGGGTGAGTTTGGGCTCGTTTTGGTAAAACCGTGGTTTTGAGAGTTCGCAGGGTTGGCCGAAAAACGACGATGGTTTTTAGATCAGTTAGTGTCAATGGACTCTCTGGAACGTCCGTGTTCTATAGTCACTGATTTTGTTTCGATTGGCGGTCATTCGGGACCGTTAGGAGCTCGGGAAGTCCAGAGATTCCATTTGGGTCGATTTGAAGAAATCGCCCGTTTCTCGCTGTTTCTTGGTCGATTTGACTCCTGTTGGAGTCTAAGTGTTGTATATCGTCGTTATGGATGTATCCCCTTGTGGACGTACTTTTCGTTCGATGGATCCTCGTCGGTTCGTTGGTTGGTTTATTAAGTGCGTGGGCGTGCCAGTCACCGAAGTGACAATTTATTCGGGCTCCGAAGAGCCTGTGGTGCGCTCGATCTGACTTCGTCAGACGATTGTATGGTTCGTGTCGGGACCAAATCCCGTCGCGCCGTAAAGGTCACGACGTCATTTACATCCCCCATACGAGGGAACACCCTTGATTAATTGCCAAAATTAGGGGCCCTACAGCCGAAAGGAATAATACTAATTACGCAAGAAAGGGGCAGGAATAGATTGCACTAAGGGTTGAATTCGGGCCATAGGCCGTCGGCCATGTCGGTCGCTCGTGGACCTTTTCATGTTCGGACACGGGTCCGTGATAGAAACGCGACGAGAAAATCGGGGCGAATCCGTTCAAGTGTCTGCCGAACGCACGACAATTTCAATCACAGCCCGAAAGGGTATAGGGGCGAGGAACAAATCCGGTCTAGTCGGAATGTCGGCCCAAGATCAGGTCTGGGCTTGGCCATGTCGGGATAGCTCCCAAGATCCGGGCCTAACCTGAAAAGGCGGCATTGTTATTCCTTTGATATCGGGACACTGGGGAGAGACGGGACTGCAATGTGGACCCTAGCATTTTTTGAGATTTTTCTTAGTTATATGTTCCTCTCTTTCCTTGTTGTTTATTACCTTTTCTTTTTATGCATTTGTTTTATTGAATGATTTTTTCCTTTTTATTTATTACTATTATTATTATTTTCTCACCCCCCCTTTTTTACTGTTGTTATTATTGCTACATATTTGGCGTCCTTTAATTAGCATAATTTTCATTAATTCATTTATTATCTTTATTGTTATTGCCATGCTATGTATACATATATATATATATATATAGTGTATCGGCGAAGGGAGATGGGGTGTACCGCTGGGGAATGGAGTGTGCCGCTGGGTGTAAAAAGGGGTGTGCCGCTGGGGGGGGTAACAAGGTGTACCGCTGAAGGCAACGAGGGTGTACCGCTGGGGCTAAAGAAAAGAGTGTACCGCTGGGGGGAGTGAAGGCGTGCCGCTGGAGGTTGGGAGAGGGGTGTACCGCTGAAGGTTGTCTGGGGTGTGCTGTTGAAGACGGGGGGATGGTTGTGCCGCTGGAGGGGGATGAGAGTGTGCCGCTAGGGGTAAGCAAGGGGTGTACCGCTGAAGCTTGTTTGGAGTGTGCCGCTTGTGAGCGACGTCACGCGGTTCGGGGAAGAGCGGGGAAGAGGAAGCGGAGCGCGCGCGGGCTCCTTCTTTTTTGTGTTTTGTTTTTGTTTGCTGCAACACAGAAATAAGAGAAGGGGGAGAAGGGGCCACCACGGGAGATTGCTCCGGCGGGGCGAGCAGGACAAGTGTGATATAGCAAAATATGGGGGTTAAACGGCCATAGCGGGAAGTGACTCGCCGCGGCCTCGGGGGGACGGGAATGGTGCAAAAATTAAATAACAAGAATTGAAACGGCCATTGGGGAAGTGACTCGCCGCGGCCTCGAGAATATGAGCAGATAATAAGATGACAGAATATGAAGAGAATACAAAGAGCGGGAATTTAAACGGCCATTGGGGAAGTGACTCGCCGCGGCCTCGATGATAAGAGCAGAATATAACAGAATATAAAGAGAATATAAGAACGGAAATTTAAACGGCCATTGGGGATGTGACTCGCCGCGGCCTCGATGATATAAGCAGAATATAACAAAACATAAAGAGATTATAGGAATAGAAATTTAAACGGCCATTGGGGAAGTGACTCGCCGCGGCCTCGATGATATAAGCAGAATATAACAAAATATAAAGAGAATATAGGAAACAGAAATTTAAACGGCCATTGGGAAAGTGACTCGCCGCGGCCTCGATGACAAGATGTGATCGCCAGGGGCCAAAAGACCCCAAAATAAGAAAGTGATCGCGCCTACCTCGAGAGCGGGAGATGGCGGGTTGCTTCTTCCTCTCCCTTCGGCCGGCCGACGGAGAGGGCTTTCCTCGGTTACCCTTGCAAAACAACGACAAACAAGTAACAAGTGGATTAGAAAGATGAAAGTGTAGTATTCAAATTCTTGCGATAAAAGTAACGAAATGATGGCAAGACACACACCTGGTTGGTGTTATCTTTTAAACCCCTCTCGGACTCGAGTGGGAGAAAAATGAGATGATGGATGCAAGAAGTATAAGAGAAGAGGCGCCCTTGTGAAGGGAGATAGAGGATGCAGTATGATGAATGTAAAGAACTATGAAGAAGAAGGGGAAGAAAAGGCTTATTGGATGAGCCGAGGGTGAAATCCGGCGGAGCTCCGGCAGCGTGGGGACGACGTGGAAGCGCGGTGGATGAAGACGACCTTCCTCTCGCGAGCGTGGGCACCCGAGAAGCCGGCAGAACCTCCACCTACAAAAGACCCGACGGGTTAGAAAATGACTCCGTAGCCTCTGGGCTCCGGCAGCCTATCGGATCACTGCTTAGCTCTCTCTGAACTGAGGGGGTGGGGCTCTATTTATAGAGCTCCGGAGGGTGGAGGCGTCCAGGACCCTGGACACCTCCATCAGGGCCGAAATAATATTTTATTCTATTTTTATTGATTTTTTTTGGAATAATTTTGTGGAGGCGTCCAGGGTCCCGGACGCCTCAAGCAGGTCCACCGAAAGCCGACGACGGCCGCACGCGATTTGGCACAACGCGTGGTTTTGTGAGCGGCGCCTCGTGATTCAGAAATGGGCGCGTCCAGCTGACCGGACGTCTCTATAATTTGGATTTTTTCACACACGACAAACCGTCGTTCGGTGGCCGGCGCCCGTGAGGGTTTTGATGGAGGCGTCCAGGGGCCTGGACGCCTCCAAAATTATATATATATATTTTTGTCTTTTATACCAGGACTGGCATTTTAATTTTTTTATTTGTTTTTTATGGAGGCGTCCAGGGGCCTGGACGCCTCCATTAATATGTATTTTTTTATTTATTTTATTTTTTTTATGCCAATTGGCATTTTATTAATATTTATTATTATTAGTTTTTATGGAGGCGTCCAGGGGCTTGGACGCCTCCATTAAAAAAAATATATTTTTTATTTATTTTTGGGCCCTGAGAGAAAAAAAAAAAATAAAATAAATTAAAAAGATGGGGGCGTCCAGAGGCCTGGACGCCCCCATTAAGACCCACCCGGGTCCTCAAATCAGGCGTCGGCGGGCGCCCGGTAGACCCCCTTCTTGATTCCGGAACCTCTTGATGCGTCCGACTGGTGTTGATGCCGTCCGAATGCCGTGACGAGACGATTCCGGATGCCGAAAAAGGCAGAAGAAGACCCGAGAAAAGGAAGCACTCGAGTGATTCAGAATGCGTAAGCCGTTGCGGGGCGTTGTATAGTAATATGAGACTTTCTCAAGAGGCGTCAAGAATGGCGTGTCTACACCGCTGGGGGACCAACGGAGCGTGCCGGTGATGGTTGGAACAGGCGTGACAAAGGTGCATTCCTCTGTTATTTGTTTTAAGGCTTTTCTTTTCTTCTTATCTTAATTTCTATGTAGTTTTATATAAGCTTCTCCTTTTCCTTGCTTTATTCTGTTCGGCCTCTTCTTGCAGATCGGACGTTCGGGCTGCCAGGTTGTTAATTGGTCCGGTTCTCGTCATGGTGTCGGCAGCGGCTTAATTAATTGGAAGGTTCCATCATTAATCGTTCCATGCGTTTGTTGCTTCTTTTTGCCTTTTTAACATTTTTTTTGTTATTTTCTGACGAAAATTCGGCAGCACCTCCCCTTTACCCGAGCGTAAGGGAGGTACAGGGAACGCGCCCACATGGAGTGGCGGAACCCGACAACTGGAGGTGGGCACCCGGAGGCAGCAACACCTTTATAAAACCCCGGAAAACCTGGAGAAAACCGTAAACGGAAGACCTCTAATATTAGACAGAATGGGATGGGGGTTGGCGGCTAAGGGTGTACCGCTGAGGCACCAGGGGAAGGTGTACCGTTGGGGGGGAAAGTGTGCCGCTGAGGGCCTAAAAGGTGTGCCGCTGAGGGCCAAAAAAAAGGGTACCGGCCAAGGGCCAATAGGGAGTGCTGCTGAGGGCCAAAAGGTGTACCGGCCAAGGGCCAACAGGGAGTGCCGCTGAGGGCCAAAAGGTGTACCGGCCAAGGGCCAACAGGGAGTGCCGTTGAGGGCCAACAGGTGTGTGCAGAGGAAAGCCAAGGATAGGTTGCTGGCTGCTAGGCGTTCTAGAAGAGAAGGAGGGTCTTCCTCCCCTCAGGCAGGTTGATACAACTGCTGGCCATAGGGGAGGGCAAAGAACCCGAAAGGCCAAAGATCATACGGGAGCGATCATACTGATATAGAAACCCCAGAAGCATCGGAGAAATAGAGAGATGGAGGAAGAAACGGACAACACATCATACACCGTGAAAACGGGCATAAACCAACAAAATAACAAAGAAACCCAAAGAGGGTGATTTTCATTCATGGGGAGCAAGGGGTCATGGCCAGCCATACACATTGCCGAGCACGCCCTAGCCGAGGCTACGGGCAAGGAGGAAAACCAAAAAACAGGATGAAGGGAGGAAGAAAACAAGGAAAAACCCCGGAAGGGAAAGTGCTGGGGATTGAAGCAGGGACGAGCGTCCACTGCTCGTTCCCCCGCACCTTCCCTTGTTACAATCAGCCCTCCTTCTCTCTTACTCTCTCTTCTGCCCGGTGGCCGTCGGAGGAGACTCACGCCAGAGCCCTTCCTCTTTGCTTCTCTCTTCTCTTCCTCTCTTGCGTATGTCTCTCCCTCTGTCTGTGTCACTTGCCCCTGCTCTCTCCCCTCCCCCTTTTTTTTTGTCGGAATGGGAGTCGTTTTATACTCCCAGCCGCGGGAGCTTCTGAGCACGGCCATCGAAGGCGGGAAGCAGCTCTATCATGATGGGGTTTGACATCTTCTGTCCTGGCTGTCAGGGGAGTAGCCTGCGTGGCCCAACGGTTGGTTGACACCTCAGGGAGCTCACTGCACGCCAAGGACGCGTAGGGCATGGGCACCACGTCGTTCAGCCGTTGAAAAGGCTTAACGTTGTGCCGCTGGTGGGCTGAATAAGTGTGCCGTAGGAGGGCCAAAAGGGCGTGCCGCGGGAACACCCAACGGGCGTGCCGCTGAAGGCCCAGAAGAGTGTGCCGCTGAGGGCCCAAAGGGGCGTGCTGCTGAGGGCCATGGGGCGTGTGCCGCTGAAGGCCCCTCTCTTGGGTGTGCCGTTGAAGACCCTGAGGGGTGTGCCGCTGGGGACCCCCGGGGGTGTACCGTTGAAGCCCCTGGGGGTGTACCGCTGGAGCCCAGGATGGGCGTGTAACACCCCGGTTTTTAAAATCTAAAATTTAATTGAAATAGTGAATTTTTAATTTAGATAAATGAATTTCGGAAATTAATATTATATTCCTCAGTGAATAGTGCTAGTGTAATTTTGACTTTCTCACAAAAATCTATAAAAATAGTAAATTGATAGAGAATGATTTATGAAACAACTTTGCCTTCTTGAGTTTTATCAGTAAAAATCTGTAATTAGATCTATTTATCGTTTAAGTGAGTTCCATTAAATAATATTTTATTCCTTGGAATAGTACCATCGAAAATTCTTCTACGTGATAAAAATTCATAAAAATGGTAATTAGGTTTCTGGAAGTGTATGTAACAAATTTGTCTTCTGGGATTAACCCAGTAAAAATCCGTAGCAAGATCTATTTAATGTTTTAAGTGAAAAATCCACACTTTTCAACCTTTACCTAACCTTGACTTCAAACACAAAATTCGACCTTAATACTCAACCATTTGATCTGAAATTAGTGTCAAATTAAAGGCCATGATCTTAACTTCAATAGCCCTCTAAAAATTGCTCGAAACCCTAACCCTAATTGAGGCGGCTGGTCGAGTTTTGACTTGGTCTTGCTTGGCGGCGCCTTGTCCAACACGCCTCTTGTGGCGTCGATTCCTCTCACCACAAACCATCCCAGAATGTGTATAAACTATCAAAATGAAGCCCTTCCAGTCTATTCTCATTTGGTAGCCGCGGCAGTCGCTGAAGTTTTCAGATCTGGGAGATATCTCGCGTTGAGTGCGTGGGTGTCGGCTTCCTTCTTTCTTTCTTCCTCCTTTGTTCTTCCTTGTTCTTCATCAAATTGAGGTAGGTATCTCTCGGGCTCAAACATCAAGTAATATATAAAAATGTTCAGCATGAAGTCCTCTTTCTTTTGATATATAAAGCCCCAAATATCATGTAGTATCCTGCGAGTATTTTAAGGTTTAGTAGAAGCATGTTAGAAGCATGTTAACTTTGCTCCTTCTTCGATTTAGTTTTGATTTCAGGACGTAAATATGAAATTGATCCATGCATCTTGTAGAGTTTTCCGTGCTCTTTCCATTGATTATAAAAGCCCTAAATTCCATTCAGCCTGTCTAGAGAATTTCTGTTCGGAGTAACTGTGGATCATGGAAAATCCACTCTTAAAGGGGAATAAGGGTAATAATAAAAATATGAAGAATAATGAAAAGAATAATGAAAAAGGGAGTAAAAGAGCACGTGGTGCTAATAAGGAGAGTGATCGCCAGAGGGGTTACCTCAATAAGAAGAAAAGATGATCGCGAATACCTGGTGAAAATAAGACGCGGGATGAATCTGGATTCCTTCCTCCACCTTCTATCGACCGGCCGATGAAGGGGGTTTTCCTTGTTGATTACCTTGAAACAAAGAACAAATAAATAAAATAAAAGTGGATCAGCCGAGAGTGAGTGTAGTATCAATCCAAATAAACAATATGATGGTGAAATAAGAATATAGCATGCGCACCTTTTTGTTTGGTTTTAAAACCCCTAGAGAATTACGGAGAAGAGGGGAGATGCAATACTAATGCAAAAGGAAAAAAAAATGATGGACGTGATGATACGATGAAGACAAATACAATCAAAGGAGAGAACCTCTGCTGTTCCTGTAAACAGTAAAGGGAGAACCACCGGAGCAGCAGGAAGCAGAGGAAGATGACGAAGAGATCACACAGATGAAGAGAAACTCTTCTCTGCGCTTTCTCTGATTAACGACTAAAGATCCCAGCGACCTTGCTAACACCATAACAACAGCCCCGCTTCTAACCTCGCACAATAACCTCGGTGACAACAACAACAGCTCTCTCCCCTTCTTCTAACCTCGCGCGAGATCGACTAGGGAACTCTTTTATAGGGTTTCGATCAAAGATAGACACAGATTCGGGAAGTTAAGAATAGGCAGTGGTTGTTAACGGCAAGGACTCTAGTTCCCAGATCGAGCAAAGCGACCAATAAAGCCAGGGAACTCTTCAGGAAAGGTGAGTTTAAGAAGGACACGAAAAGGTGAGACACGACATACCGAAGGGCGTCAATTCAACAATTGACGACCTGCCCAGGGACGTTAAATCAAAACATGACCAGGATCAAGGCGTCACTTCCTGGATTCAATTTTGGTAATAAAACCTTCCTTATTTGAAAATTACAAAAAGATGCCTGAAGCAAAGGCGTTGATTAAGAACACGCCCTGAGGAAGGACGTTAATCACGGATTTTCAATCGTAGTGGGACTCGTAAAATACCAGGAATTGACGCCCGTATATGTGGTCGTCCTTTCTTAAAAACACGCCTCAAGCAAGGCCGATACTTAAAACACGCCCTTCCTCAAGTCGTGAATCACCAAAAAATGCAAGAATAAATCACAAAAACATAAAAATAGAAAAACTTTATATTATAAAAATATTGAAGCTCACTTTGGGGTATTATCATAGTGACATGAGATTTAATCAACAAAGCGTCAATTTTGGCGTGTCTACAGCTGCCCCGCCTTGGCGTCTGCTTTGGAAGGGAGTGAGACGGAATGAAGTGGAACGAACTGAAGTGGAGCGAACTGATAAGTAGATGCCAAGGTGTGATGTGACACGCCTCAGACACTAAGCATTGGAAAATCTTTCTAAGATTCAAAGTGAAACAACTCTAGGTGATTCTAAGGAAGCATCGATTTGCTGGATAAAAGAGACTAAACTAAGTAAATAAAATGTGCACGTGGGCACGACAGGGAGACACCATTGGAGAGCGGTTACCAGCCAATGTGGACGTGCTACAACCAAGGTGGATTTGCAGAAAAATAAAGAGAATTGAGATAAAGACCCAGCAAAGGGACATTTTCAAGGAAATAGCCTGAGCGGCTTCAGAGAGAATAAAGTACTCAATTTGGAATGGAATATCTCATGTCAACTCAATTAAAAACGAGTGACCTTCATTATTACCGTAATATGAAGATTTTCAGCATGAAGCTCAAAGTCCTACATGATGCATGCTGGGCTAAAAGAAAAAGATAAAACAAACTAAAAATAGAAAATAAACAAGGATAATATTGCTAAGGCATCTAGATTTGGTCAAGAATCCAGATCTCTGAGCTGACACTAAGCCGAAGCCCGTTTGTCCGTGCATCAACCCAGAAAGTGGAACCATCGTCCCAGACCTTGAATGACTCAACGGCCTATCTGTGTGATCAAGACTCTCCTGGAATTATCACTGTTTTTGATGAAGGGGAACTCAAATTCCAGGTTTACCAGAACCACAAGGTCCTTGATATGCTATATAGCGTAGATACCGTATAATAGCAATGCTTACAGAAAAGGAATACAAGAAAAGAATGATGTTACTCCGACGAGCGATCCAAACATCTCGGACCTGCAATCTTATGCACTCAAAATTTCATTAGCCCTAATAACAATGATCAGAAATAACCCTCAAGATATGATCATAAGTGCTTAATTAAAACAATTCCAACCAAAGAATAGCACTTAAGTTCATTAAAGCATATAGAGGAGTTAAACATGTGAGCAAATAAAATCACGACTGTAGGGAAAGGCGTCAAAAGCATGAAAGGCGCCTGACATCAGGGCGTCAAAATATAAAACACGCCCTTCACTAAGACGTTAAATGCACCGAGCGTTCAAGAAGAGACGACCCATCAAGGGGCGCTAAATAAAAAATGACCTCTGTTCAGTCGTCAATTCAACAATTGACGCCCCAACAGAAGACATTAATTAACCACCCGCTTCCGATTCCAAATCGAAAGCAAAACCCAGTCCTAATGGCAATCAACCTTCCAACTCCGAACAGCCTTAAGACTCCTCAGACCTCTATAAAAAGGAAGGAACCTCTCTAGATCAATCAAAACAAATTCATCGAATCCTGCTTCTTCTGTTTCTACTACTGCTCGTGTTCTTCTGCAGGCACTGCAATCGCTCAACTCCTCCTGCATACCAAAGATGGAGAGAGCCATCAAAAGATCCAAAACTTCTATTCCCAGATTATCTGAGATCAACGGGCACATCAGCAACCGCATTACATTAAATCAGGTAAAGATTGATTCTCTGTTCCTTCTTTTATATCTTCCCCGAACTACTGCTCTTTCAAACTGCTTCTTCATATTTCTTCTGTATGCTCATGTCTGTCTCTATTTTTTTTCTTTTCCTTCTTCCTCAGGACTACCCAAATGTCCCAAGTGCTAGGAGATTCACAAAGATTAAGTGGCTGCCTCTTATTCTCTCCAAATTTTCTTCAGATATGAGGGTGTACTTAGCAAGATGGCACCTTCTAGGTCTAGTTACCCATGCCAAACACTATGATCAAATCCACCTCGATTGGGCTGCCATAGGAGCTTTAACTGAAATATGGCACCCTTCCACTCACACCTTTCTATTCTCAACCTTTGAAACCACCATCCTATTGGCAGAATTAGAGTTGATCTTGGGCTTGAAGAGGATGAAGCAAGGGGATGAAGAGAAGATGGCCATCATGCCAAGACCAATTTCCTCACATGAACTATTAACCACATTGATACCTAGCCCAAACTTAGTGAACCAAATCAAGGTCACTAAAGGAATTAATCTTCTAAAGCTTGCCTCATGGGTGTAGAAGAGAGCGGATCAAGCTAAAGAAGAAGAAGAGATCGAACGTGTAGCAAAGGCCTTCGTGGTGTGCTTGGCGAGAGCACTCTTATTCCCATCCACGGAGGATTTCCTAGAGGTGGCCCAATTAAGCGCAATAGTGAGCTTATGGGAAGGAGAGAGAGTTGGACCGGCTATCCTAGCCTATCTCTATAGTGGGCTTACCTCAGCGGCGATGGGAAGGCCCATCTACGGATGCATGCTAGCTCTCTCTAGTTGGGTAGATCTCCACTTCAAGTTCGATCCATGTGATGAAGCCCAACAATCCTCAAGAACCTTCTCAAAAAGCCCACTCTCTTACATGACCGGCTCATTAGGAATAAGCAATAGGGTGACGAACCGGATTCCCCAGATTAAGAAGAGAGCGGAATGGAGAGAACACCTCAAAGTAATGCCAAAGAACATTTTCACTTGCGCCCCGGGAATACTCAAGACTCAAGAACTCCGTGCAAGATTTTCTCCCGGGACGGACCTTAGACTCATAGGCGCTTCAGAATTCGTTCTGTATAACTCACATCGGTGCCTTCCTCAACTCGGGCTTCCACGACAAAGGCTTGAAGATCCATCTCATCTCCCTCCGATCAAGATACGGGATCTTGGCAGCAATGAGGATGGAGAAGAGTGCACAACTATCCAAGCTCTGTGGTAAATCAACAAGGCTCATCATCCTGTGGAAAACTTAGAAGAAGATAGAGAACAGTGGAAGTCTTATGTAATAGCTTTAAGAAGCTTGAGGCCCAAAATGGCTCATTGAAGCAATGTAATCTTTCTTCCAATAAATCAACGATAATTTTTTGATTGAGCCATAACACAATGTTTCTGATCAAATCTTCCAATAACCTGCGGTTCTGTTGCAAATAACGACTCAGTCAATGTCATTAATTCTATAAATGACGCCTCAATCATAGTCGTTACTCAAAAACAGTAATGATTATTCCCATCAAATCAATCAATCGCCATTGAATGCGTCTGACGACGGTTATCATTCCCCATGCAAACAAAAATAACGCCTTAAGAAATGTCGTCAATTATCAAGAAACGCCCTTGTTTCAGTCGTTAATTCCATAAGACACGGCCTTCCTTAAGTCGTTAATTCTTTTTGACCGTTCGACTTAACTTTCCCTCCTTTCTTCTTCTTCCTTCGTCCTCTTTCCCTCTTTCTCTCTTCTCTTCTGCAAACCCTAACCGAACCCTCCCCCATCTCTCTCATTCTCTCTCTCTATCTCTCTCTACACCCTAGCCCTAGCCATGGCCGACGGTGGTCAAAAGAGACAAAGGGTCTCGGCCCCAGAGGTGGTGGATTTGGGCGAAGATACCCACGAAGAAAACGCCGTCGTGGAGGGAGATCCGCCGGCGGCGGCCGAGGAGGCACCGACGGTGGAGCACGGGGACACGGCCGAGGGATACAAAGTGGAGGAACGAGAAGGTGGTGATGACAGTGAAGGAGGAGATGAAGGTGAAGAGGAAGAGGACGAAGGCGAAGAGGGGGAAAGAGAAGAAGAAACACAAGAAGGAGATCACGAAGAACCACCGGCCACGGCGGCGCCCACTCCCCGCTCCGGCCAACTCCGGCGACCAAGACAATCAAGGCCTCAACTCCGTGGTGAGTTGACTGGGCCTAGACAACAAAAGGTAAGCCCCTAAACCCAAATTTCCATTTTTTTTCATTTTTACCTCAATTTCCATAGCCCTCGGGCTAGAAGACCTGCAACTCAGAAAGAAGACGCCCCCAGGGGTGTCGTGAAATCAAGAAGAGACGCCCATACCTGGGTCGTGAATTCATTTTATTTCCTAAAAAACAATTAACATCATGAAAACACGCCCTAGAGCATGTCGTCCATTTAAATTATCATTTTTTCGTATCAATCATGCTGTTAATTCCCATGCCTTTGTTTAATTATATATTTTTTCATGATTAATATCGCATGCTGTTTTAATTTTATTTTCACAACCCTGGAAAACAACGCCCCCCATCGGGGCGTCAATTCAATAGATAACGACCATAGGGATGGTCGTCCATTCAAACGATTCCAGAATAAATTATTAAACCCAAAACCCATTTAAGAAAAACGTCTCATTCAGGGGTGCTACTTAAACAAATGACGACCCTGAGACGGGCGTCAATTGAAAAACCTTTAGGAATTTAGAAATTAACCTCAGAACCACGCCCCCCATCGGGGCATCTCTTAGATAAACAATGACCTAGGGTAGGTCGTTAATTCAGAGCTCACTTAGAAACCACACCCTCCTCAAGGGCGCTAATTAAACGAATCACGACCTGGGGATGGTCGTCAATTAAATCAAACATCAAAATAGGCAATTAAGTGAATTTCAACAAGAATAATTAAACAATTAAACCAAAATTTCTTTCTTTATGCGTGCAGGGGTTGATGAGGACACGGATCTCCTGGGTCATGGTCCGAGCAGCATACTACGGCCTCCCCGAGTTCCAGAGAGCCAGGGTAGATGCTATGGGGTTCGGGGCCTTCCTATCCATAGAGCCAGTCAGACCCGACCTACCACTTATCCAGGTTCTGAGGGAGAGATGGGATAGGACTAGCCGGGCATTCCTGATGCCTTGGGGGCATATGGTCCCTACCCTAGAGGATGTAGCTAGGATCACTGGACTTAGGGTAGACGGGGAGGCAGTGAGCGGGATCACCTTACCAGACTACACCGAGCTCGCCCAGAGATTGCTAGGGCTAGAGATGGTCTATGAGACATCTAGCGAGTGTAGGACTATCTTCCGCACCGACCTGACTACAGTGATGGGCTTAGGGGACGCTAGGCATAGGTCCGGGGAGTCCTTAGAGCGATTCTCATAGAGATTGATCGAGGGGGCTAGGGCAGTCTATTGCCAGGACCCAGCCGACAGAGAGAGAGCAGACCGAGATTTGAGGAGGTTCCTACTGCTACTGCTCGGGAGGCTATTGCTCGGCATGAAGGGCGACGTCATCAACTGCCGGTTCCTAGGGATCCTTGAGGATTTAGAGGGAGTCGGCAGATACGCCTGGGAAGCGGCGCTGCTGGCGCACCTACTAGCCGACCTGTCCACGGGGACAGGACGAGAGACGATCGTTAGTGGCTTCTCACCTTTTCTTCAGGTATGTATTTTTCCTCTTTTCTTTTCTTTTTATTATGCATGTGAATGCCTTACTAATGCAATGCATGGAGGCAGGTTTGGAGCCATCTATACATGCCCATGGGGCGTGCTGACCCACGGCCAGGAGGTGAGGGTGCTTTCCCTCTAGCACGGCGCTGGCTGCCAGTGGTTTTTGGTGCCCCACTCGGCTACGAGTTGTGGGTGCTACGGAGAGAGTTCCGTGACTTCCCTCCCTCGTTGGTATGCATGAATGAATGCATTTTTTGTTTATTTGAATTTATTATGATTATGATGAGATGCTGATGACATGCATGTTTATGGATGCAGGTGCGATGGAGGCCTTACGAGGGTATGACTGACGAGGGCCAGCCGTGGGTCGTAGCGGGCTGACCTCGTTTTGGGCATGAGCTTTGGGTTCATTGCATGAGCGAGATCGAGCCGTTACGGCTTAGGTTGGTGATGAGGACCCTGGGCCTACACCAGGAGTGGGTAGAGGTCGGGGAGCCACGGGGGATCGGGAAGAAGACGCGCGGTCGCACGAAGGTGATCGACTGGAGAGTGCGCTTCGAGGAGCAGTACGCCGACTGGCGGCGAGGCGGGACCCGAGTCACCTCCCAGGCGACTGACAGCTCCGAGTACCTTCGGCGCTACTGGGAGGTATACGCCGGTCGACCCCAGATGAGGGTCCTAGGGGTATGTATGAATGCCATTGCTTCTAAAATAAAATACAAATGCTTATGTGACTATCATGTGACTAATATGTAATGGATGCAAGATGCACGAGACATAGCAGCGATGGATGCCCAGGCCCACCTACACAGCCTGGAGGACCAGTTGGCCGCCACACGGGCCGACCTAGAGACCCTGGTGAGTGTTTAAATTATTTCTATATGCAAATGAATTTTTATTGAATTATTGATGATTAGTCACTGACGATTTCAATGAGTGCAGCGTGCCCAGCAGGGAGCTGTAGGGAGAGATACGGGGGAAGCCTCCAGCTCGAGGGGACCCAGTGCAGAGGTGACCGCACTAGCAGAGCAGCTAGCGAGAGCGGTCACGCGGGCCGAGGCTGCAGAGCGCGACCTCGCCTCGCGGGTAAATTCCAAAACTCAAACCTCATTCAATTATTGATTATATATTACTTTGTGCACTGATGAAATTCATTTTTCAGACTGAGGAGCTTCGAGCCGCTCTTGCTTGCGTCTGCGAGGGACATCAAGCGATGACTGCCCAGGTGAGTGATTTACTTTTCGTCATGTATTGCTTATTTCATGAATTATTGAACTGTGGAACTGATGATTCATTTACCTGTTTGCAGACCAGACAGTTACAGGCGGCACGTACCCAGGCTGCCCTAGCCGGGACAGAGCTGGCGATCCGCGAGTAGCGGATTATAGAGCTAGAGCGGTCCTTGAGGTGACGGGAGGAGCTGCCTCAGGACGTGGCAGAGCTGCGGGTTGCCCTCGAGCTAGAGCGACGAGAGCGTGCTCGAGAGCGGGAGGAGCACCTGGCGGACCGTGCCCGTCACCACGAGCTACAGCAGTCAGAGCGTGCCCAGTACCAGGAGCTGGTGGTAGCACACGAGCGTGAGCTGGCAGACTCGAGGACCCAGCTGGTCCTTTTTCAGGAGCGGCTACGAGTTGCTGAGGAGCGTCTCCAACGAGGGCGTGAGCGAGCTCGTGCTGCGGGGTACTCCTTCACTAGCTCCACCTTCGTGGCGGGTTCTTCTCTTCGAGAGAGGAGCGAGGCAGGGGGCCAGGCTCGAGTTCCAGCTTCTTCTCGGGGGCCCATGCCTCCTCCACCAGCGCCTCCTCGGGACGGCGAGGACGAGGTAGAGAGTAGGAGAGAGGAGGGTGGAGGCGAGAGCTGAGAGACTTACTTGTACTCCTCCACCCTCACACCTGTACTCAGATATTCATGATGTATAGATATATGAGATTGACATTTTTGTTACCTGAGCACTTGTGTAGTTGTGTACTTGTGGTTGTGTACTTCGCTTCTTTTCCCGTTCTTCGTGTTCGCTTTACTTTGCCCTGTACTTGTAGCTGTGGTTCACACTTAAATGAACAGGTTAATTCATCTGTTCGACTTGGCCCCTTGCTCAATAAGCAAGGGGTGCCTTTTCTTTTGACCTGGATAGAGGGTCAAGGGGCCAAGCCTTTAATCAAATAAGGCAAATGAAATAACCAAAAAAGGGAGATGCAACACGCAAGCATACGTATGCAAACAATAATCAAGATGCCCTATGCAATAATGCGAGCACACACATGAAGAATAAACCCCATTTCCTCCTTATATATTTTTTTCTTTTATTTTTCAAAAGACGCGCCTTAGATTAGGTCGTTATTCAAACAAAAGACGCCCTAGGTGACGGCGTGAATTTGAAAAACATTTTTGAATTTTGTTGAAAAGATGACCATAATGTGGGCGTTATTTAAAAAGAGACGACCTTAAGAAAGGCGTGAATTCAATAAAAAGCGCCTTAATCAAAGGCGTTAATTATTTTTATTATTATTTTTTAATTATTATTTTTTATTTTTTTTTTGGGTTGACAAAGCCACCCGGGCTCTTAATCCTACACGGTCACCATTTAAAATTCGTTGGTCTTTCTTGATTAATCAAAAAGGGGGCGACGTGATAATAGTTAACTTATACCCGAGATTTCGCATGGTGCAATCTCCTAGGTTAGCCTTGACCATTCTGCTGGTTTATGGCTTACCACAAAGAAAATGAAGATATAAGGAAGCCCATAAGAGATTCTGAGAAGCTCTAGATAAAACCACTTCCCCTTACCCTATGCCTGTTGGGGTTCGGTCTTCGGCGTAGGGAAACTTTGTTGCCTTTTGCCTCATTTATTTGCATGCATACGCCCAAGGTTTTCCTTGCGGGGACTTTGCCCTCTTGACATGCTTTTCTTTTCATGATTTGACTTTCACTTTGGAACTGATTTGCATTGCTGAAAAATAAACCTAATTGTACTTGGGCTTTTGTGGCATTTGTTCCCTTTTGGGCCCTGACTTCCACCTACTAGGGCGGCGGATAGGCTTGGTGGATCTACCCCGAGACTTCCTTTCCTCCCTTATGGGCCGAAGAGAAAAAGAATGGGCATCGTCTTCACCTTTAGTCAGGTTTTTGACTTCCCATCGGATTTTGCACCACTTGAGTTCACGGTTTAAGTGTGTAATGTGTGCGGGTGTCAACCCCCTTCTGAGTTAACAAGACTGATGAATGAATTCTGAATTTTGACCTTTCAGACTTTGAGCCCTTGTGTGCCATGGCAACCCTTTTCAATATATATATATTTTTGGGTTTTGGAAAATTCTATATATATATTTTTTTGTGATTTTTTGGAAAATTCTATTTTTTTGGTTTTTGGATTAGGGGTAATATTTCTTAAGGTACAGACCATTCCAAGGATGAGTTAGCTCTTGTCCTTCAGCATTAATCAGTTTATAAGTATTGCCAGGATAAACATCTTTTATAACAAACGGTCCTTCCCAGTTTGGTTGGAGTTTTGAACGAGGTCCACCAGGTTTTACAAAGATTCTCTTGATTACCATCTCACCGACTTTGAATTTTCTCTCAATTACTTTCTTTTGATAAAAACGTGAGAGTCTATTTTGATAAACACGCGCATGCTCGGCGGCGACCAGACGCTTTTCATCTAGGAGTTCCAATTGAGCAAGGAGCGAATCGCGACGCTCTTCAATAGGGAGTTCCTTGTCCAATTGTACTCGCAAAGATGGAATGAGAATCTCATAAGGGACTACCGCCTCCATTCCATAAGTAAGGGCGAAAGGGGTTTGCCCAGTAGGGGTACGAATGGAAGTGCGATAGGCCCAGAGAGCTTCAACTAGCTTGTCTGGCCAATCCGAAAATTTATTAGCCTCACACGTCTTCTTAACAATTTTGATCAAAGTTTTATTAGTTGCCTCTGCTTGGCCATTGCCCTGCGGATAATAGGGAGAAGAATGATGCAATGCAATGTTATACCTGTTGCAGAGATCCTTGAGCTCTTGAGAGATAAATTGAGGTCCATTGTCGGTGACGATGGTACTCGGGATGCCGAACCTCGCGATGATGTTCTTCATTATGAATTTGCAGACTGTTGACGCTTTAATCTCCACGTAAGCTTCCGCTTCCGCCCACTTGGTGAAGTATTCCGTTGCCGTCAGGATGAACGATTTTTGCTTGGTCAGGAGGTTCGAGTCACCAAGAGGTCCAATGATATCAAAAGCCCACATGGAGAAAGGCCATGGGGAGGACATAGGATGGAGTGAAGAAGCAGGAGAATGAATTTTGTCGGCGTGCAGTTGGCACTTAACACACCTTCGAACATAGATGGAGCAATCCTCTTCTAGAGTTGGCCAATAGAAGCCTAGCCTAAGGATCTTCTTAGCTAACATCTGGCTGTTCACATGACCACCACACACTCCTGAATGCGCCTCTTCCACAACTTTCCAAGATTCATCATCGTCGAGGCATCTTAATAACACACCCGTGAGCCCTCTCCTATAGAGCACACCTCCAACCAAAACATAACGTTGAGCCACTCTTCTAATTGCTTTCCTTTCTTCCACTGTGGCCTCCTCGGGATAGGATTGATCATTGCAATATCTGGCAATCTCATAATACCAAGGCTTCTCTTCGTCAGCCAACTCTTCTTCCCAGTCTAACAACATGACCTCTTTGCCTTTAAGAGCTTCCTTCCGCCTGACCTTCTCGAGCACCTTATCCCTAATATCGAGGAATGCACGATCCTTGATAGCTGGAGTATCACGCTGATGAATGAGAGGAACATGGAAATCACGCTCAGGAGGGAAGACTAGAGCAGAGGCCAAAGAAGTAAGAGCATCGGCTAGGATGTTCTGGCTTCGAGGGACGTGGACGAAGATCAATTTGGTAAAGAGTTTGGCATAAGCCGAAGCAAGCTCCCGGTAGGGCTTGAGCTTAGGATTGATAGTGCGGCACTTGACAAGTACCTGGCGCAGAATAAGCTGACTATCACCAACAATTCGCAAGTGAGTAACACCATATTTATGGGCGGTTTGAAGACCGGCCAAAAGAGCCTCATACTCAGCTATGTTGTTCGTGACAGGGAAGGTGAGCTGAGCAGCAAATGGGATGGTGACCCCTTCTGGTGTTAAAAGAACCATGCCGATCCCTCTTCCTTGGGAATTTAGAGCTCCATCAAAATGTAACGTCCACATAGAATCGTGGGGTCGATTAATGGACATCAGATCTTCGTCTGGGAACTCCGAATTGACAGGATCAAATCGGGGGAGAGGGTGGTGAGCAAGATGTTCGGCAATGGCGTAACCTTTGATTGCTTTTTGTGGAATGTAAGTGATGTCGAATTGAGAAAGGAAACTTTGCCAACGTGCTAATCGATCAGTAAGAACAGATTTTTTGAGAAGGAATTTAATCGGATTCATGCGTGCAATGAGGTGAACCTCGTGAGCTAAGAAATAGTGTTTTAACTTCTGAACTACCCAGACTAAAGCAGCGCAAGTCTTCTCCATGGCTGAGTACCTCTGCTCACAAGGGTTTAGAAGTTTAGACAAGTAGTATGCTGCCCTCTCTTTACCTTCTTCATCCACTTGAGCTAAGACAGCACCCACAGAGTCATCCAGGACAGAAACATAGAGAATAAGTGGTTTGTCTAGAATCGGCGGCCTCAGGACAGGAGGATTGGCCAAATAATCCTTCAATCCGTCAAAGCTGCCTGACACTTGTCATCCCAATTAAACTTGACTCCCGGCTTAGTAAGCTCGTAAAACGGCCTGCATCGTTGTGAGTGCTGGGAGACGAAGCGGCGAATAAATTGCAACCTCCCGATTAATCCTCGAACTTCCTTCAAATTCTTGGGAGGAGGCATATCTCTGATGGCCTTCGCCTTGTTGGGATCAACTTCAATTCCCCTTTTGCTGACAATGAATCCAAGTAACTTCCCTGATGAAACGCCAAATACACACTTCTTGGGGTTCATTTTCAATTGATATTCTCGTGATCTTTGCAAGACCTTAGCTAGAACCCCAGGATGCTCAATCCTTGTCCTTGATTTTACTACCAGGTCATCCACATACACTTCAATATAAATATGAATCATGTCATGAAAAATTGCCATCATAGCCCTCTGATAGGTGGCTCCAGCATTCTTGAGTCCAAAGGGCATGACCACATAACAATATGTACCCCATGGTGTAGTGAATGATGTTTTCTCTTGATCTTCCTCAGCCAAACGAATTTGATTGTACCTGAAAAACCATCCATGAAAGAGAGAGTCTCAAATCCTGCTGTATTATCAATCAAAACATCGATATGAGGGAGGGGGAAGTCATCTTTAGGACACGCACGGTTGAGGTCCCGAAAGTCTATACAAATCCGTACCTTTCCATCTTTCTTCATGACCGGGACAATGTTAGCCACCCAGTTGGGATAGAGGACAACTCTAACAAACCTAGCCTTATGAAGCTTGTCGACCTCTTCTTTCATCTTTAAAGCCATGTTAGGGTGGAAACGTCTCAACCGTTGTTTGATCGGGACAGACCCTGGCTTAAGTGTAAGCCGATGTTCAACGAGCGCAGGGTCTAATCCAGGCATATCCTCATAACTCCACGCAAACGTGTCCTTGTATTCTTGAAGTACCAAAATAAGCGCCTCCTCTTCGGAGGGCGGCAAATTCTTGCTGATGAGGACAATCCTAGGGTCTTCTTCTGTACCCAAATTAACTTCTTTGGTAGGCTCTTCTACAGAGGCTGATGGTTCGTCGAATCTTCTCATGCCACTGGCAAAGGCATCAGCCTCGTCCTCATATTCTTCATAACTTTCATCCCCCTCTTCAATAGGGTCTTCATCATTCATGATCTCGTAGACACCTAAACCCTCATAAGAAACATTAGCATCCTCATATTCCAACTCTGGCAGGATAATCGGATTCTCCAAAAATTCAGGAAGAGCAAAACAAGCCTGGCACCTTTTGGCTAACTCTAACAGAAATCTACGCGGAATCTGCCTACCCTTGGATTTCTTATGAAGATCTTCCCCAAGAATTTTATTAGAGGAAGAGGAACAACTAGCTTGATTAGAATAAGCTGAAAAGGAGGAAGGAGGTGAAAAAGTGGATACAGAAGGTGATACAAAAGGAGACCCCTCACCAGAGGGGAAGAAATGATTTATCAATGAATCAGGGAAGAGTGGCCCCTGGCTTGGGACACACTCGGAAAAGAGATAAGAAGTTTCCTCAACGGAGATGGAGGACTGAAGAGTTGGAATTTTGACGTTTTTTTTCATTTTTATCTTTATTTTCATTTTTATTTTCTTTTTCTAGAAGAAAGCATTGTGAAGGGAGAATAACAGGAGGAGTGGAGATTGAAAGCTTGGAGAAAGATTGAATCAGAGATGACCCGCGCGGGGGTGTGATGGAGAGTTTGGAGAATTGCTCGAGGAGCAAGGGGGGAATCGGGAGAGAAATCTGCAGTGAATCTGGAGAAAAGCTGACCATAATTGGCGGCGGTCTCGGCACGCGAGAGAATAATTGAGAATGTAGGGAAACAAGAAGAGACGGATGCATAGAAGTGAGGGAAAAGAGGCCGGCCCACAGCCTGTCTATTGTAAATCCTTCTTCATACGGAACATCTGGCTCTCTAGTGTCCGTATAATCACTCAGCAACTGCCTCTTATCTGTAATCACAGCCGGCATTTCAATCAGTTCATGTATTAATGGCGGCCATTCCGGATCAGTCGGCATAAAGAGACGGCTTAAAGCAATAGTAATATCATACATATCGAACCATCTGTACCAATCACACTCTGGATCATTCATCTTCCTTCTTTTATCGGGCCTTAGAGATTCCAGGGCTTTATAAGTGGCCAATGGTGCAATATGACGAGCAAACTGTCTTGCATGAACATCTTGACAGTCTAGAATGGAGGTGATTATTGTAGTCTGCTCATTATTCTGAACGCCACCCGTGACAAAATGTGTCTTCAATGTCCAAGTAAGCGGCTGGCGATCTGTCTTCAAGGTGGATGTCATAACTGCCCATGGTTCATCTTCATTTTTGCCCGGCCCTTTGTAGCCCAGGCCGCCTCGTGTAATCAATTTCTGAGGCTTAATAGGCCTAGTCCTGCCTTGACAACTGGCACCCAGACCTTTGCCGTTTTGATACCCCATTTTCATTAGAATTTTCCAACCAGGGGTGTTTATCATGCTTTTCTTCTTCTTCCCCTTGGAAGGCAAGGGTGTCATAGCAACTGTCGTGATTGTCTCGGGCGACATTGGCCGTGGGTAAGGGAGGTCTAGTATTGATAGCAACGGCTTGTTGGCAGGCCAAATAGAAGGAACTGATGAAGCCAAGTGTATATCTTCCTCTGGCAGAATTGGCATACTGGTAACTTTGATGATGCAGCCCTTGTGTGGAAACTTAAGGCACTGATGATTTGTAGAGGGCACTACATCGAGCTGTTGAATGTAGGGGCGGCCCAGAATGCCATTAAATGGTGGATCCATGTCCAAAATGTGGAAATCGACCGTGATTGTGGCTGGACCCAAACTAACCTTTAATGTGATCATGCCTAGAGGAGGCTTCTTAGTATTGTCGTATGCTGTGACTGTTATAGTAGACGGCCGAATCAGATTTTCGGGAATGCCACACATCTTCAAAGTGCTTGGTGGCAATACATTGATAGATGCCCCAGTGTCCACTAGACATTGTTTCACCGCCACCTTATTGATGTCGACTGTGATGCATAGAGCATATTTCCTTGCTGAGAGTGGTGCCAGTTCATGCTCATGAAAAGTAATTACCGGCTGACTGCTAGCGGGCGTCAAAACTATAGTTATCTGCTCGACCGGGATGTCTTCATTGACCATAACTTTTTGCAGATACTCTTTCAGAGCTAGCTGGTGAGTGGTGGACCTTTTGATTAATTCTAGGATTGAAATTCTTGCTGGAGTTCGGTCCAAGTGCTTTAACAAATCATACTGAGTTCCTGGCACTGACTCTTGTTCCTGTTCTTGTTCATTCGGCCCTTGCGCGGGCTCTTGCTCTCTTTGGGGAAAGATGCGCTGGAACATTCGTCCACTGCGGAGCGGTGCCACATTTTGTCGTGCCTCTGTCGGGGCAAGTAAAGGAGGAGGATTAGAAGAGGAAGAGGGTGTATTGGCGTTAAGAAGTGGTGGAGGGGTGTTTGAAGAAGGAGCTCCCGTAAGGGGTGTTGGTGAGGAGTTTGACAAAGATGCCCCCGCAGGAGGCGTAGGAGTAGAAAGGGATACCCGAATGCGAGGAGAGTTGGGGGTGGAATGAGGAGAGATCTGGGTACAAAAGGCTGAGGAACCGGGGGTGGGGGGTTCCTTGCCGATGGAGGAGTAGTGGTGGTGGGTGCAGCGGGCGTTGGCGACGGGCGGATAAGGAGTAATCTAGACGGCGAAGGTGAAGGGTTGGTGGTGGATGGCGGAGTTCGCTGCGTGATAGGCTGCGGAGGCGGTAAACGGGTAGGAGAGATTGGGTTGGCAAGGATGGAGAATTGGTGGGAGCAGGTGGATTAACGGGGCGTAGAAGAGCCCGGCTCAATTGGGGAGTAGAAGAAGAAGGAAGCGTGCGCAAAAGGCGCGGTGGTTGATTTGAATTATGATTAAATGCCCCGACAGAGGCGTTTTCTTCATGCCACCCCTGTCCTCTCTCCAGCTCGTGGAGAGACATGACAGGGTTCACGTGCTGATTCGGTGGGTGCTCTGGCAGTGGATTATGGACAATCCCCATATCTTGCTGAGGCGCCTGAGCTTGCTGCTGTACTTGCTGAGCCGGTTGCTGTGGCTGCTGAGCCTACTGTTGCCGAGGAGGCCTTCTTTCTTTATAGTGGCGATAAACTACCTCATCTCATCCCAGTTGATACCGCCCTGATCATTTAAATCATAAATGTAATCCTTGAAGTGGAAGTAACGATCAATATTATGACCAGGGGAGCGGTGGAAGACACAATAGCGGGACGTGTCAACATTAGCGGGCCACACTGCCCTTTCCTTTGGTAGCATGAGCAAGTTGGAAGCCATTAAGGCATTGAAAATATCCGGGAGACTTTCTGGCAATGGCGGATAATGGGCCCTTTTGGGGCCAAGTGGTCTCCTTTGCTGTTGTTGTTGCGGTCCATAATTAGTGGGTGGCGGTACTTGGTGGTATTGTTGCGGAGCTGGAGGGTCAGCGCGGGGCGCTTGGTTTTGTGGTGGAGCAAAGAAGGTTGAGGAGTAAATTGGTGTTGTGGGGGTGAAGTAAAGAGGGTGCCTTGTGATGAGGTGGCGGAGGTCGTGGGTTAGATTGGCGAAAAGGTGTGGGGTTGCCGACCGCGCCAACCTGCTCATTGATGACGGTGCCCTCAGTCGTGGGCCCTGCTATTGTTGACATTTGTATTCTTTTTAACCAACCTTGGTTTTGGCTCAAACATGCCCATGATGGGTGAATCTTTCATTTGGGTCTGAATATAACGAGCTCTCTCATAAAGCTCCTCCATGGTGGTCAATCTGTTCATAGCCAGTATATGCCGGAACTGAGGGGTTGCATTGGATATAATCATCTTAACCTGTTCCGGTTCTGATAAGGTATCTTTCAACTTCTCGACCATTGACCGCCATCTATCAGCAAATATGATGAAGTCCTCCTCGGGCTTCATTTTCTCTGCAACCAAATCTGTAACTGAAAGGGAGGGTCCAACCCGGTCCCTATATTTCTGCAAGAATTTCTTCTGAACCACATCGAAATCACTAGCATCTGCAGGATCCAAGGAATAGAACCACTCGAGGGCTGGCCCCTCTAAAGATCTTCTAAACAAGTAAGCCAATGAGGCTTTGTTGCCTGCCAAAAGGACGTTTCATACATAAAATCCTTCAGATGGATAAAAGGATTACCAGTTCCATTGTATCGCCGAAAGTTCGGCATCTCAGAGGTGGTAAATGAAAAACTGGCAATGTAGGAAGAGAGATTTCTGGGGCATTCTTGGCAGCAGTAACCTTGTTGAGTTTTTCTTCCATGATAGCCAATTTCTGAAGGAGCAAAGCATTAGTGTCTGACTCGACCGGGGCCGAATTTGGAATGAAGGTGTTTGGCATAGGCGTCCTTAGAATTTGGGGAGGTTGAAAGAATTGGGGCCTAGCCGCTGAGTAGCTCGCCTGTTGGGCTGGCATGGCCGCACCAGGTGTCGGTGGACAAGAGGGGGGTTTGTGCAAGACCGCTTGGTCATTAGTGAGGTGATGGCCACTCTCGGCCGGAGGGGGATTGGAGGATGAAGAGGGAACGGACTTCCCTTTCAAAGCGGCCTGAACTGCCTGCCGCTGGGAGTCATCTAATTGAGATAGGGCATTAATCAAATCGGTAACATTGAAAGATGGGGAGGGGTTCCCCGAAGTGTTGGAGGGTAAAGCCTGAGAAGAGGGCACAACCTCTTGAGTAGTGGTATCAACCACATGAACTTGAGGATAATGAGAATGAGGAGGAGGGTAATTCCCTTCATGATAGATAGAATCTTGGGGAACCTCATATGATTGACCGAAAACGTTCTCCTCCACATCATCATAGGAATATCCGTAGCTTTCCATGTTGATAATCTTACCTGAACGGAGTTGCATGCTTAAAAGAGAGAAAACTTTATGAAGGAATTATCACACAACAATCCCTCAACTCAAACAAGTTTAAACAATTCAACTCAATCAAGTTATACAAACAAGTTGAGATGGACGTAAGATTTTAGTGTTAGGTTTGAGATTAAGGTGGATTTATTTGCAGAATAATTCACTCCTTTACAGTGTGAAACCTAGTTTGAATCCAAGTGATATCTCTGGGTCAACTAGGTTCTTTCTCTTTTCTCACCAACGATAGGTTCTCTAAACTCCGGGTACTTCAAGGGTACAACCGGCCCAGTTTCCGTGAGGGAATCCACGGGTGCGGGGACTTACGGAGGTCTTGGAAAAGGGATTTTCGGTCCAAAGAGACGGAATGCTCAATGGAGGGTTGTCCCGATTCCAAGAAAGGTGTGTGGAATCCTAGTGTAGAGAGAGGAGGTCTCTCAACCAAATGCCACAAAATGTAGTATAAGATAAGCCAATCACAGCAATATAATCAAATACTCAATGTAAATATGAATCCAGCATGAATAGACAGAAACAGTAGGGCTCTGCAAACACACAGGAAAGAGGCGACCTGGAGGCAGTCGCTACTAACAAAAGAGACGACAGCGTGGCTGTCGTGAATTCTGGGAGGGGCTCTCGGACAATGCAAAAACGCGCCTTGATGTGGGGCGCTAAATATGATAAAGACGCCTCTGACAGAGGGCGTCAAATATAAGTGGTGCGCACGATCAAACAAAAATGCGCCTTGGTGTGAGGCGCTGCCAAATAAAAAGACGCCCAAGGAGAGGGCGCAAATTTACAGAAGCAGCAAATATGATGAAAGACGCCTTGATGGAAGGCGTTAAACAGGAAACAGACGCCCTGGATGAAGGCGTTAAATAAAAAGGCTCCTTTGTGAAAGGCGTTAATTCAACAACAGCAGTAGACTTAATCACAAGCTGGCTGATCCCGGGGAGTGTGCAGTGTGCACAGTGGAGGGTGCCCGTGGGGCACAAGGGAGGGGTACCGTGGGTACCAAAGGGAAAGGACACGCGTGGGTGCCAAAGGGGAAAGGGCACACGTGGGTGCCAAAAGGAGATGGTAATCAAAAGAAAAACAGTGGAAGTCCCACCGTGATCGCCAATTTGTGGATCATGGAAAATCCACTCTTAAAGGGGAATAAGGGTAATAATAAAAATATGAAGAATAATGAAAAGAATAATGAAAAAGGGAGTAAAAGAGCACGTGGTGCTAATAAGGAGAGTGATCGCTAGAGGGGTTACCTCAATAAGAAGAAAAGATGATCGCGAATACCTGGTGAAAATAAGACGCGGGATGAATCTGGATTCCTTCCTCCACCTTCTTTCGGTCGGCCGATGAAGGGGGTTTTCCTTGTTGATTATCTTGAAACAAAGAACGAATAAATAAAAGAAAAGTGGATCAGCCGAGAGTGAGTGTAGTATCAATCCAAATAAACAATATGATGGTGAAATAAGAATATAGCATGCGCACCTTTTTGTTTGGTTTTAAAACCCCTAGAGAATTAGGGAGAAGAGGGGAGATGCAATACTAATGCAAAAGGAAAAGAAAACGATGGACGTGATGATACGATGAAGACAAATACAAACAAAGGAGAGAACCCCTACTGTTCCTGTAAACAGTAAAGGGAGAACCACCGGAGCAGCAGGATGCAGAGGAAGATGACGAAGAGTTCACACAGATGAAGAGAAACTCTTCTCTGCGCTTTCTCTGATTAACGACTAAAGATCCCAGCGACCTTGCTAACACCGTAACAACAGCCCCGCTTCTAACCTCGCACAATAACCTCGGTGACAACAACAACAGCTCTCTCCCCTTCTTCTAACCTCACGCGAGATCGACTAGGGAACTCTTTTATAGGGTTTCGATCAAAGATAGACACAGATTCGGGAAGTTAAGAATAGGCAGTGGTTGTTAACGGCAAGGACTCTAGTTCCCAGATCGAGCAAAGCGACCAATAAAGCCAGGGAACTCTTCAGGAAAGGTGAGTTTAAGAAGGACACGAAAAGGTGAGACACGACATACCGAAGGGCGTCAATTCAACAATTGACGACCTGCCCAGGGACGTTAAATCAAAACACGACCAGGATCAAGGCGTCACTTCCTGGATTCAAGTTTGGTAATAAAACCTTCCTTATTCGAAAATTACAAAAAGACGCCTGAAGCAAAGGCGTTGATTAAGAACACGCCCTGAGGAAGGACGTTAATCACAGATTTTCAATCGTAGTGGGACTCATAAAATACCAGGAATTGACGCCCGTATCTGTGGTCGTCCTTTCTTAAAAACACGCCTCAAGCAAGGCCGCTACTTAAAACACGCCCTTCCTCAAGTCGTGAATCACCAAAAAATGTAAGAATAAATCACAAAAATACAAAAATAGAAAAACTTTATATTATAAAAATATTGAAGCTCACTTTGGGGTATTATCATAGTG
>JAHNEJ010000355.1:0-111034 GCA_022559845.1 Amorphophallus konjac | reverse complement strand
TCTTTCCTTTCTGCCTGTAGACCTTTCTTTTTATTTGGCTAGGATATCTGAGCCGGTCAAAGACCGATATTCTTTCTTTGGCTTCTTTCCCGTGCAGGTCTTCTTCATCATGTCCGGCCCTGAGGCCTTCTTCATAATCATTTGAATCGGAGGAAGAGACTCCGTATATCATTTCTTGAGGGATATCTTCTTCTTCCTCATCCACGGTACCCAAGGCACGGGATAATCTTTGTTGACCGAGGGCGGAGTTCCCAAGGTAGTGGAAGTAGTCCTGGACCACTTGCTTCATCTCTTCAGAGTTGTGCCTCTGCGGCTCAGGTTGGAACATCAGTCTTTCCTGGCTTCTTTGCTGATAGGCCAGTCTTGTTATCTAAGCATTCAAATGCTCGGTCTTGGAATATCTGAAGATGTCGGCCTGTCTGGCGCAGGCCCTCGATCTTCTTGGGACGGCAACCATGGCTGGTTCACACATTCCCGCATCGCCATTCTGGCAGCAGTTGGCAGCAACATCATGGTTCTTTCTCTGCCATCTTCTGCCCCCGGCCCTGGGGTGGGTGACAGCAAGATCTTCTTTCTTTTCAGGTCTTCTACCCCTCATCATGGGGCGAGCAGCAGTCAGTTTTCTTTCTCCATCATTTCTTTCATCTCTCCTACCCCAGGCTCTGGGGTGAGCAGCAATAGTATTTCCTGTTCCTTTTCCCTTTCTTCTTCGGCTTCCCGCCCTGAAGTGGGCAACAGCATCATTGGTAGCCTTTCCCCCATCTTGAGCTGGAGCCCAGCTCTGCATCTTCTTCGGTTGCCATATCTGCTTATATCTTGCTGGCTTGGGCGCCAGTGGCTTCCTCCCATCAGCTTCCCAGTTGGCCTTCTTGGTGGCCAGAACTTGGAACTTGTTGTCAATCTGGATGGTCGGGACAATCCTGTCCGGTCGGACTTCTCGGGGGCGACCGTCGAGGTTCACCCTAACATCGCCCATCATCATTGTCTTCCCAGAATTTGAAAGACGACGGTCAGCAGCAGCATACCGGCTCCTCCGGTTGGTTCTTTTTCCCTTCTGGGCAGCAGTGGAGACCACGTCCCTCCTTTGAACATGGTGCACATAGCAGGCGACGGCTGTCGAGGCCGTCTTCTCCGATAAGCTAGCCTTCTCATCAGCAGCCCTTATCGGGGCACTTGCAGCGGCGCCTTGCTTGTTGTTGTCGACCTGCAGCAGGTCGGTGAAGATAAGGCCCAGACAGTTGGGCAGCCCGACGGCGGGCGGCATTGATCCGAACGCGAGGGGTACCGCCAGGTAGCCTTCTCGCACGTGCATGTCGATCGGCTGCTGGCCGAAGCAAACGGACATGATTCCGGCTGTCATTGTAGATTCCTGGAAATAAGGAAAGTACACAGAATCAGAAATTGAGGGGGGGGGGCCCGCTGGGCCTCCTACCTTAGCGCAAAGATGAAGGGAGACTCAGTCCCACCGGGCGTGCCAGACTTGTTTGACACATTTATTTTATTTAGTTTATTTATTTATTTATTTATTTATTTTATTATTTATTTATTGGCGTGCCAGTCACCGAAGTGACAATCTTATTGTGCGCTCGATCTGACATGGTCAGTCGATTGTGAGTGATCGTGTCTGGACTAGTAGTCCGTCATACCCTGAACGCTATGACGTTAATTACGTCCTCCCTAAGGAGGACAACCCTTGATTAAACGCTAGAGGTAGGAGGAATGCAGCGGTAAAGCCGTGTGCTCAAAGGAGACAAAGTTCATCTGTTTACAAGACGTTAAACGTGTTTGAACAGAACAGGGGTTTATTAATTATGGGGGGAACCCGCCGGCATATTCCCACCATCTTGGATGATGCCAAGTGGGGAATAGGAAACCACCCGCGCAGCGGCAGGGTAGACTCCGCAAAAGATCAGGTATATGTATATATAGACATAACCCGGAATCCGGATGGGGACCGGTCCTGATGTAACACACCCGGTACGAGTGCGATATCTTATTAATATCCCCCTTTGGAGGGCCATCAGAGATCGCACAGGGGCATAATTCCGTGGGCCAGCGGGGTTATAGGAGAATACCACACTCGATTGGTGGGGCTATGTAAATTTCGGCATCATGTTTCCTCAACCTGGATTATGCCAAGGAGGAATAGGTCATCATCCACAGAGAGCCGGGACAACGACCGAACAAAGATGGGCACCAGGCCCAGGGACATCTCTTGCCTCCATATCATTGATCGATATTCCCTTGGAACCCATCAGAACACATATAATGACATGGTTCTTTAGGTTCATGAGGCATCGGTGAAATCCGGGTTCGGGACAGAAGCTGTAGGGGAGATCTTCCCCATTTATTGTATCTCATCAAGACACATGTGATGGTTTATAAATATCTCCTTAAACAGGTGAAAGGGGGAGATTAAGAAGTCTATGGCAGAATGGTGCCGAGATGAGCCTAGGAATGTGTTTCATCTGACTAAAGAAGGGATCTCGGCCTGGCCTTTGATTTGGACAGAGTGGGGGCTCTCGGCGCGGCCTGGCATTTGATGGATGGAGAGGGGCTTTCGGCCTGGTCACTGGGCGGGCCAAAGAGGCTTTCGGCGGCCAAGGGAAGGCTCTCGGCCAAGAGCTCTCGGCGGCCAAAAGAAGGGGGAAATACCCTCTCGGCATGGAGGCTTTCGGCCGGCACCTGGGCGCGCCGGAAAGGGGGCGCCGAGAGGGGCAGCATCAAGTCTTGGGCAAAAAGGGGTGAACAGTTATAGGCAAAGGGGGTTCTCGACCTGGTCATTTTGGCTGGCCAAAGGGAGATAAGGCCTCTCGGCCTGGGGCTTCTCGGCTGGCTCATGGGCTCGCCGGGAAGGGGGGCGGCGCCGAGAAGGGCGGCTTCAAGGCTGGGCGAAAAGGTGTATGGGTAGTTATGAAGACGGAATGGCTCTCGGCAAAGGGCATCCCGGCGTGCTTCTGGCCACGCCGGGAGTCTATACGCCGGGAGCCTTGCATGCGTAGCCTCACGAGGAAAGCGTTTGATAACCAACTGGGTTGTCGTTTAGCTAAAAGACGGGGAAAGCATCTCGGCCTTATGGTTCTCGACGGGGAAGCTAGCACGCCGAGGGGGTGAGACGCAGGAGAATCTCAGGGTTTCCAGAGCTCAGGAACGATGCTCTGTTCTGGTATTTTCTGAGGATTTCAGACTCAAATCAATGCCGGGCCAGAGGTGCAAGGGAGGAACTTCATGGGGACTTCTATCAGAAGAATGCCAAGGGTTTTGACTGAATGAATCAAACGGAGGAGATCAGACTACCACCTGATCCTGTTGAGGATTTTGCCCTCTGTTGCAGGCCATTTGGGGGAATCGGGAGATGACTGCCCTCCGACCCCTCCAGAAGAATCCAGTGACATTAAACCCATGGAGAATGAAGGGCTGTCAACCATATAACTTCAGGCCCTAAGCATCCAATGTTTAGGATGGAGAGCCTGAGATCAGATCGTTATTCATGAGAGATGGGCAGCCCAGGAAACCAGAAAACTGATATCTCTGGCTCCTGAACCGCCAAAGGGGAAGGGCTCCTCAGAAAACCCACATCATAGATATATAAAAAAAAACGGGTATCGAGATCGGAGGGGGAAAGAGAGAACAAGACTCAGTAACCCATTGGATGGGGTTAGGAGTCTTACCCTCGTCCCCCTTCAAGGAATGAACCCAGGCGATCGGCTTCTAAACCCAAAGAAAATAATCTGTGCTCTTCTCAGACGAAGGCCGTATACATTGAGAGACAGACAGACGTAGATCGGTATGTTGATCCATCAATACCCAGACGGGTCATCTTGATGCTTCATTGCATTGCATATAAAAGATATTACACCGACCATGAAAGGCAGAATGTAAAACAGAAATCTAAAATCAAGGCCGGAACTCCGGCTACAGTTGCTAGATCGAGATAGAACTCGCCATATTACATCAGATAAAGAAAGAAAACATGGAGGGGAGGGTGGAGCATTGACTCCTCTCCCTCCCCAGTGCCCACCTGGAGCTTTCCTTCTTCTTCTCTTCTATTTCCTCTCTGTTGATCTAAAGGGGAGGGGTGGCTCTTTCTCTCAGAACGATCCCCTTTCTCTATCTGGCTTTCTCTCCTTTTTTTCCTTCAGCCTTTTTTTTCTCTCCAGTCGATCGATCCCGGAGCCCTCTGATTTTTTCTCTCTCCGATGTTGTCCCCATTTATCTCTATCGAAGGGAGGGGTTTTTATAACCCCTTTCCTCTTCCTTCTCGGCAGGCATCTTCACAACGCGCCTGAGGCATGCTTCCCGGTGCGCTCAACCTTGATCTCTCGGCGCCATATCTGGGCTTCGACATGGGCTTTGGGCGCCATCTTCATACAGGCCCACTTAGGGTTTCTTCAAATGTATCATCATCCCAAATGGTCTATCATTTCTGAAATATCTTGTATTGACGTCACGATTGCAATTCTCATCAGTCCGCAGACAGGGTTATATCAGTCCGTAGACAGGATTTTATCAGTCCGTAGACAGGGTTTTATCAGTCCGTAGATAGGGTTCTATCAGTCCGTAGACAGGATTTTATCAGTCCGTAGACAGGGTTCTATCAGTCCGCAGATAGGGTTTTATCTTATCAACATCGGCACTCGAATGGCGACGAGCTCGGACATCAGCCTCAGTCTTTTGCTGTTGGTCAGATCTTCTTTTCAATCATGCTTCCACCCCTGTTCATTTTCCGGGTGTCAACAGCCTCCCGACCCTCAGGAAGCCCGAAGATTGAAATACCAAGCTCGGTGATTCGTCACTCTGGATGGCGCACTCTACCGGAGATCCTTCTCCGGCCCTTTTTTGAAGTGCCTCAGCACCGACGAAGCCAACCGAGCGATCGAAGAAGTTCACGAAGGTCTATGCGGAGCGCATTTGGGGGGAAGGTCGCTCGCCAGGATCTTGCTACGGCAAGGTTATTGGTGGCCCACCCTACAGCGTGACTGCTCGACCTACACACAACGTTGTGACCACTGCCAGTGATTCGACCACTTGGTCCATCAGCCAGCAACGGAGCTTATCACCCTAGCCGAGCCTTATCCTTTCGCTCGCTGGGGAATCGACATCCTCGGGCCATTCCCCACGGCCCAGGCCCAGAAGAAGTTCATTATCGTCGCCATCGACTACTTCACTAAGTGGATAGAGGTCGAAGCCACTGCAAGGATCACCGAGACAGTCGTCTGGAATTTCATCTGGAAGTCGATCATCTGCCGCTACGGCATCCCCCGGGTGATAGTGAGCGATAATGGTCGGCAGTTTGATTCTTGATATTTCCGAGACAGATGCGCCGACCTCAGCATTCGCAATCACTTCACTTCGGTCACCCACCCTCAGGCTAACGGGCTGGTCGAAAATGCCAATAAGACTATCTTAAAAGGCATCAAGACTAGGCTCAGCAAAGCCAAGGGCAGCTGGGTCGAGGAATTGCCAAACGTACTTTGGTCGCACAGACCGACTCCCAGAACGGCAACCGGTGAAAGCCCCTTTCAGCTGGTGTATGGTACCGAGGCCATGATCCCGTTGGAGATTGGCAACCCCTCCCTCCGAGTCATCTGCTTCTCGTCCGAGATAAACGACCAGAAACTGCTCGAAAATCTCGACGTAGCAGACGAAGTCCGAGAGATTGCCAGCATCAAAGCAACAGAATATCGACGCCGCCTCACTCGATACTACAACGCCAAAGTCCGAGACAGACACTTCCAGCCGGGAGACTTCGTCCTCAGGAAAGTCGAAGCCTCTCGACCACTTGAGGCGGCGGGCAAGCTTTCCCCTAACTGGGAAGGCCCCTACCGAGTGGTCGAGACACTCGGAAAAGGAGCATACCGTCTATCTACGATGGAAGGAGAGCTCATCCCTCAGACCTGGAACGTAACTACATTACGTAAGTTCTACTTCTGAACGCTGAGCATTGTGCAAATGACATGAGATAAAGCAAAAGGCTCTTTTCATTTATTCAAACAACCCGCTTGTACATCAGGAAGGCCGAAGCCAAGAAAATACATGTCAAAAAAGCAAAAAGTCCATCTACCGCCATCATATGAGCCCATCGCTCGGCTGACTCGGATGACCTTCCTGCATCCAGCCACTGACTCTGTCTCGTGTAGAAACTGGCTCGGATAAAGGATAGTTGACCCCGTTGGCTCGGGTAGCTCGAGACAAAGGTGACAGAGGGATTAGGAAAGAGAAGGCTACCCTCCAAGTTGAACTTGGAAGAGAAGGGGGAGAGGGAATACATATGAAAGCATCTTCCCCGCCAAACTGCCAACTCTTTGGAAGAAAGAGAGTGCAGGCACCCTCCGAAGAGTGAAAGAAAGGAGGAGTAGAGCAGAAGAGGGAAAAAGAGGCTACAAGAAAGAAAAAGAAACCAGTAGAGCTGGATGAGGAGGCAGGGGAAGGCCCGGAAGGGATGGAGCTTAGTTGGCTTTCTCCTCCCATCCGTGAAGCGAGCAGGAAGGGACGGGCGGCAGGGATGTCTGATGCCCCCATCCATCCTCCATCTCGCCCCCCTGCAAGCGCCGCCGGAACTGATAAAGGGAAAACGACGTGCCTCCGCACGTCGAACCCTTTTCAAGTCTTCCCGCCGGCCGTCGAATCCTCTTCAAGTCCAAAGCAGCAAGAACTCTCTGCCCCCCATCGTCGGCAGCCTCATCTTCCAGAACTTCCTCCATGCTCCGAATACAACGGCACAACGCTACGTGAAGAAGGAATGAGGAAAGATTGTCAGGGAAAACCCTAAGCGGTGGAGAGGAAGGGACGCCCTTCAGTCCTTTTATAGGCAAAGGGAGGCTACTCGCCTTAAATGATTCTCTCCTCGAAAACACGCCAAATAGATTTCTCCCTACGAACGGTCACCTCAAACTTCTCACCTTCCGCCCCAGCGGGATACACGAAGCGGCCAGGCATTCAAAGTATGAGAAAATGGAAAGACACCCTATCAGAGGATCACCCAACCATTATGCGAGATTCACGCAGAAAGTATCGACTCTTTCCAACCACTACAGATACACTGAACAAAATACGGCAATGACAATATTGAACAGATAAGTCTTCATCATAACACCACTGCCTTATTTATTTCCACACAAAAAAGGAAGTCTTTTTATTCAAAAAGGAAAAAGGTATACAAAAAGAAGAAATGAAACAGATACATTAGGCCTCTGGCCCACCTTGAAGACCGGAAGTAGAGGGCTAGAGCGGTCTGCCCCCGACAGACTCGGCGACCGCCGACCCTGGCACCGACCCCACCGGCGTGGGAACTGCCTCGGTTGCGTGCCCTCCCGAGGCATCCGGAGTTGGTGACCCCTCGGGATCCTCTTCATCCTGCGCCGAAGCAGAGGAACTGGAGGATGACAAGTCCGAGTCATAACATTGACCGGACGGGAAATCAACCACTCCGGACGCTTGCTCCTCGGCGTAAGAGATGGCCCGGTTGTAGCCTTGCTGGAACCCCTTGCGGATGCCCCGGTGAAGTCCTAGCTCGTAGTAGGGGAGGGCAGCCTCCTTTAGGTCGACCCGGTAAGCCTCTGAGCTCTTGTATTGCTCGAGAGCCTCCGCCCCGGCCGATCCCACCCTACCAGTGAGCTCGGACTCCCTCTGTTCCGCCTCGGCTGCCTTCCGCTCGGCCTCAGCAGTCCGCCCTTCGGCCATCGCCACCTGCTTCTCCTCCTTAGCTCGATCGGCCTCGGCCTCCCGCCAAAGACGCTCGGTTTCCTCCGCGCGGTCTACCAGCTCGGCACGCTCAATCTCCCACTGGCCATCTAGCTCAGCACGTGCAAGACACTCCTCTTGTTCTTCCTCTCGAGCGATCCGCGAGCCTTGGCCAGCTGCTCGGTTAGCGCCCGGGTCTCCATCTAGCTCGACCGCATCTGCCCTTTGACTGAGGAGAGCTCCCACCGAAGCCCGTCGCGCTCCTCGGTGAGCCGAGCCAACCTCCTGTCTGACCCACCAAGGGTCCAGGTCAGGTTCGCTCGCTCCCATTCCGACCGAGCGTACGCTTCCGCCAGAGCAGCCCCCATCTGGGCCAGGGCCAGGCCGCCCTCCATAACCCTGGCGAGAGCCGTGGACGGGGAGTACTACCTACCTCCCCCCTCACCTTCGCGGATATACCATGGCATACCTGATGCAAGGGGCCCGAGATGCCCAGCCTCTCCAAGGCCGCCGGAACGGAGAACCCCCCACTGCCCGGCGCCCCACCGTATGGCCCGGATCGAGCCCCAGCCTCGGTCGCCCCTTGTGCCCCGGCCGGATTTTCCTGCGGCCTCTCAATCTGGACCGGCTCGGCACTTGCATCACCACCTGAAGCGCCAGCCTCGGCCGCAATCACAGCATCCCAAACTTCAGCCGCGGCCCCCACGGCTCCGGCCGAGGGGAGAGTCGGGTCGGCCCCGCTGCCGATTGCAGGAGCATCCTCGGCCCCCCCGGTCCCGGCCGAAGGAGGAATCGAGCCCGCATCATCGCCGCCCGCAGGGGCGGCCCCGACCTCCTCGGCCCCCTCTAGCTCGGCTAGTGGGAGAGCCCACCCGGTAGGATCGGCCCCATCATGCTCGGCGGAGGGGTGAGCCGCGGTAGGGTCGCCTCCGACTGCGGGTACGGCCCCAGCCTTCTTGGCCTGTTTCCTGGCCCTCGCAGTGGCCCGGATCATACCCTCCATAGGGTCCTTGCGCTTGGGTCCCCGCGGTCTGGAGGATTCGCCCTGGGCCGCTCCCTTGCCCTTGTCTTTGGTTCGGGAGCGACCCACGGGAGCAGCCAGTTCATCAGCAGTCGAGTCATCTCCAAGCTCGATCACCGCTGCGGCCTCCTTCAGAGGTTCCCACCTGGTGTCTGCACGAAGAAGAAGACGTGTTCAGGAAAAGAAAGATGACCCCCACATCCGAAGGAGAATCTAATTTGTGGCACCTGAGCCCGACGGATGCAGCCACGTAAGAAGACACCGCTCGATATTCTCCGGCGTCACCAGCTCTTCGGTGGACTGGCGGTGCTTCAGCAAAAAGACAGCATACTTCTCCACATGAGGAGGGAACTCGTCCTATCTGGGAGGGATATTCGGATGGAAATTAGGGATTACCAGGCACCTCTAGGTCTCCTCCACCGAGCAAATCCCCACCCAGAAGAATTGGGTCTTCCACCCCTTATGCGAAGAATCCTTCGCCGCCAAAGAGATACAACTCCTATTCCGCCTCGCCTGGATGAAATAGAAGCGCTTCCCAGTCGAAGGATGTGCTTTCAACTCAAAAAAATAGTGGAAGAGGTCCATAGAAGGGGGAACTCCACACTGGCGGTAGAGGATGCGGAAGGCGGAAAGGAGGAGATAAGAGTTGGCCACCAACTGAATGGGCACCAGCCGGAAGAAATCAAGAAGCTGAAGAACAAAAGGTTCGAAAGGAAGGCGGAATCCACCCTTCCACGATAGAAGAAACATACAGATATGGCCTGTACGAGAGTCCAGGCTCGTCTCGTATGGAGAAGCAGTGGCAAAACTGAACTTGTGAGGCAGGCGATACTGGTGCTCCAGCCTCCTCACATCTGCCTCCCCCAGTTCGCTGCAGTTTGGGACCGGCACCCTCGCCACTGGCTCATCCTCCCACTCCTCAACCTCTGAGCGATGGACCGCCATGGAATCAGGAGAAGACTCTGAGGAAAGGCGATCTCGAGACCCTGAAGATTCAGGGGGAGGAGGAAGCTACCGGACGGCCTCCGCGGTTATCTCCACCAACTCCTCAAACGCCGCTGCAAGGCTCTGCTCCTCCGTCGTGTCCTCACGGCGCATCGAAGAGCCCCAAAAGCAAGAACAAAGGAAACCCAAAACCCTAAAGAAGGAGGGAGTCTGGAATGACAACAAGCGCCCAACGCCTATAAACCCACACGGGAGGCGGCGCGTCGTTCCGACCTCCGAGAAAAGGGGGGCCCCTTCAGTTCAAATCCTTCAGGATCATCATTAACACGGGCCCAGGTGACCACGGCACGTGGCTTCCTGACACCGCCAGATCTCCACCCACCTGAGCCATGCTGGTCCGAAACCCCAAACAGCTACTCTTCCGAGCTTACTAAAACTCGGGAGTAGGAGGGGGACAAGTGGAGAGGGGGATTTCTGTAGCCCAATTAAGAGTAGCCAAACTAGGCCCATCAGGACCGAACGAGGCTCAGCTCATTCAAGTGACAGCTGTAACGACCCGGGATCCGAGTACCGGAAAGGAACCGGCGCGTCTCGAATCTCGGCCTGCCAACCCATGAGCCCGAAGACTCGGAAGGGTAGAAAGGGATTGTGTGGGAGTACAAGAGAAGCTGAAACGACCGCAGAGATAGCACAATAATCAAAAATAAAGTGCACAGAATAATATAAATAAATAAACTGCTACAAGGCCCACAGAGTCTCATGTCCAAAATAAAAGTACAGTCAACAGAAAGAAAAGTACAACAACACAGGGCATCCTCCAGCTCTGGCAGACTGGCGGCTAACCCTGGCTAGAAGAACCACGCTGAAACTCGGTCGTGCCTCTCGAAGACCCCGCTTCACCTGAAAAGCAGGGGTGAGCCTCATTTCATTGGCCCAGTAGGGATCCCGCGAATCCCCATCTCGCACGGAAAATGAGAAAGCAGAAGGCAACCCTACCTAACAGGAGTACGGTAGAACCGACAAGCTAAAGTAAATAAACAGAAAAGCCATCTACTCTAACAGTACCGTACTACTGAACCTCGGTCCGACGAAACTCGAGTCCACACCTGTCAGCAAACAGGAGCACTACCCACAAGAAGAACGACCGGATGCGTCCCCTGACGTCTTACATCGCGTCACAAGTGTCTAGCTACTACGCCCCAGGCGTGAGACTCAGACATGCAACAAGTACCACAACAAGGAATAGCTGGGGTCACGCTCGTCAGCGCGTGTCCTATGCCCCCAACTACGTGTGCACACACAGACCATCTGCTCTAGGTCGGGTCCTCTAGCTAGTTTTTCCCCCCACCGGACTCTGGTGGCAAAGGCAAGGGGCCTTACGGCAACCAGCCTAAAAACCGCCTCTCACTGGGTCTCGCTCTCCACCACTCCCAGGTGGGTCCGCACCCGCGTGCGTAGGAAGCTACGACTAGTGGACACGTCACCGACATTAAGGACTAACTCACGGAAACCACCGTCGAAGAAACGGGGCCGCACACACCCTGTGCAGCTTAGAGCCTGACGGTTCACCCCTGGGCCATCACGGGCTGTGACGCGTCTACACTAGCGCGTCACACTGCTATGACGGTCCAGCCCTGGGCCGTCACGAGCCAGATGAGAAAACAGACTATGACGCACCCCTCCTGGGCCGTCACAGGCTGTGACGCGCCTGCCCTAACGCGTCACACGGCTCAGATGGTCCAGCGCTGGGCCGTCACAGCCACGGTGAAAATAGACCGTGACACGCCCCGCCCGGGCCGTCACAGCACCTGATGGCCCAACCTGGGCGCGTCAGGGTGGTTGGGTCGCCCGCTCTAACGCGCCCACACCTGGGCGTTACAGGGCTTGATGCGCCAAGCCCGGTGCGTCACAGGCCCTGAACCCCCAACGATCACAAATCAATCGGTCAAAAGCCAACGGTCTGAAGGCTCTGACGGCTTAGCCCGGGCGCGTCACAGCGCCCTGGCAGTCTGTCGCGGGACCGTCACAGCCACAGACCCCAACGGCTATATAAAGGGGCTGTAACGCACCTACCTGGGTGCGTTACACCGTGTGACGGTCCCTAGAAGGACCGTCACACACACCCGACGGCGGAACGGCGTGAAATAGCCAAAAATACAAACCACGCCCCTATGCCTCCAAAGGAGAGGGAGAAATCGAAGGGGAAGACCCCTGGGGACCCCTAGCATGATTCTAGGCCATCAAAACGCCGAATCACGGCTCAAATCGATAGATCGGGCGAGCTCTCCCCAAAGCATGGTTTTGCCCTAACCCACTCAAAAACGCCCCTCTCGGCTCCCATTCGGCCTACAAATCGCGGGGAACGACGGGATGAGTATAAGGATTCGTCCCCCTACCACAATGGAGCGAATGCCCGCCGAATCGACACCGAAATCAAGGAAGAAGCTTTTAGACCCATGAACGCCCCGTCTCTCGCCGCGAAAAGCACACCGCTGGGACCGCCTCACCGCCGCCGCCACGCCGTTGCCGGACTGAGGGAGGCCACGTCTCGGTCGCCCGGGGAAGAAGAGTGGCGCGGGGGAGAGGGCGCTCCAACGGTTGAAAGAAGGAGGAAGAAGAAGAATAAGAAAAGGTGGAAAAGAAAAAAGAAAAAGATATGTTATTTATAGAAAATCCAGAAAATCAGAAAAATCTCGAAAAAATAGAAAAATACACCACCTCGATCCTCTCGACGCGCTGATCGCAACGGTACCACTCGCGGGTAGGTGAACGACCCGGTTCACCCGCTACAGGGTTCCGTAGGTGTTTCCGAGACACACACGCGGGAATCGGAAAACACGCGAAAAAAGCCGCGGAACATGTTCCGGGCCTCCGAACAACTCCGGATCGCGTCGATCCGAACATGAAAGATTTCCGAAACGAAATTTTGGACACAACGGAGTCAGACACTCCAAAAAACTAGATCCGGGACCTATGAAGAAGGATCCGAAAGGTCTGGGACATCACAGCCCTCCCCCCTTAAACGAATTTCGTCCTCGAAATTCAAGAACAAAGCGCAAGAACGGGGGGGACTCACACAAACAAATAAGGATACAGCTCCCGCATCTCATCCTCGCGCTCCCAAGATGCCTCACCGCCAGAATGACGCTGCCAGACCACCTTAACCAGAGGGATAACCTTGTTCCGCAGGCGCTGCTCTCGCCGATCCTCAATGCGGACAGGAAACTCCGGAAGGGACAGATCTGGGGTCACCTCAGGCCAAACGGCATCCTCGAGAACATGGGAATCATCGGGCATGTACTTCCGAAGCATCGACACGTGGAACACATCATGCACAGCGGAAAGCTCCGGAGGTAGCTGCAACAGATAAGCAACTTCCCCAACACGATCAATGATGGGAAAGGGACCAATGTAGTGGGGACTCAGCTTCCCACGCCTACCGAAATGCATCACACCCTTCATGGGAGAACCTCTCAAGAAAACTCGGTTTCCCACAGCAAAGCTGAGAGGTCGCCTTCTCCGATCGGCATAACTCTTCTGTCGGCTCTGAGCTGCCAACATCCTCTGCCGAATGAGATGCACCACCTCAACACATTGCTGCACCAAATCTGGTCTGGTCAGGGCACGCTCGCCCACCTCGAACCAATCAAGCGGAGTCCGACAGGGTCGCTCGTACAACGCCTCATAGGGAGCCATACCAATGCTCGAATGATAGCTGTTGTTATAGGCAAACTCTACCAACGGCAGATGGTGGGTCCAACTCCCCTGCCATTCTAAGCAACACGCTCGCAGTATGTCCTCCAAAGTCTGGATGGTCCGCTCAGACTGACCGTCCGACTGAGGATGATAGGCCGAGCTAAATGCCAACTCGGTGCCTAGAGCCTTCTTGAAGCTCCTCCAGAATCCAGAAGTGAAACGAGGATCACGATCGGACACAATGGAGATGGGGATTCCATGCAACGGAACGATCCGCTCTACATACAAACGAGCCAAGCGCTGCACGCTCCAACTGACCTTGACCGGCAGCAATCGCGCCGTCTTCGTTAGTCTATCCACTAGCAACTAGATACTATCCTCCCCGCTTGACGTCCTCGGTAACCCAACCATCAAATCAGTGGTCACGTGGTCCCACTTCCATGCAGGAACATCCAAGGGTTGAAGTGTGCCTCCTGGTCACTGGTGCTCAGCCTTCACCTGCTGACAGGTCAAACACCTGGCCACAAATTCCGCCACATCTCTCTTCATGCCAGGCCACCAAAACTGCCTCTTCAGGTTCTGGTACATCTTAGCCGATCCGGGGTGCACGGCATACCGACTCCCATGAGCCTCACGTAATACCGTACGCCGCACCCGCTCCTCGGCTGGCACGTACAACCTACCTCTGAACCTCACGTCTCTATCCTCTCCGAACTCCACCTCGGCCATCGACAGAATACGAGGTAGCTCGGGGTCCACTCGCTGAGCCTTAGTCACCTGTCGACGCACCGCGGGCGTGACAGTCAGACTCGCAAGGACGGCCGAACCCTGGTCCTGAGGGACCTTGAGCCTAAAAGTCATGGCCGGAACCTGCTCCCAAAGCCTCCACTTTCTCAACAACATCCGACTGACCATTACTCTCCTACTCAGAGCATCAGCCACGACGTTCATCCTGCCAGGCTGATAAGACAGAGTGAAATCATAATCCTTCATATACTCCATCCACCTCCTCTGCCTGAGGTTAAGATCCCTCTGGGTGAACACATACCTCAAACTCTGATGGTCAGTGAAAAGCTCGAACCTCTCGCCGTACAAATAATGCCTCTAGATCTTCAGAGCGAAAATCATCACCGCCAACTCAAGATCATGAGTAGGGTAGTTCGCCTTATGTGGCTTCAACTGCCGCGACGCATACGCCACCACTCTCCCATGCTGCATCAACACAGCACCGAGACCTACCCCAGAAGCATCTGTACACACCATAAAGCCTCCCGAGCCCAATGGCAACACCAAAATCGGAGCAGTGGTAAGCAATCTCTTCAGCTCCACGAAGCTCCGCTCACACTCCTCTGTCCAGACGAATGTCACCTCCTTCCGCGTAAGCCTGGTCATCGGGGCTTCAATACGAGAGAAATCCTGAATAAACCGCTGATAATAACCTGCGAGCCCCAAGAAACTCCAAATCTCCGTGACAGAACTCGGCCTCGGCCACTGTCCCACAGCCTCGACCTTAGCCGGGTCCACGGAAACACCATCACCAGAAATCACGTGCCCCAAAAAGTGCACCTCATGAAGCCAGAACTCGCACTTACTGAGCTTCGCATACAACTGGTGATCGCGCAACGTCTGCAGCACCACACCCAAATGGTGCACATACTCCTCAGCAGACCGCGAATACACAAGGATGTCGTCCATAGACATGACCACGAATTGGTCCAAGTACGGACGAAACACCCTATGCATCAAATCCATGAACGCTGCGGGGCATTGGTGAGCCCGAACGGCATCACCAAGAACTCATAATGCCCATACCTCGATCGAAACGCCGTCTTCTCCACGTCCGACTCTCGAATCCGCAGCTGGTAATAGCCTGATCTCAAATCGATCCTCGAAAACACCCGAGCCGACTGAAACTGGTGGAACAAGTCATCAATCCGAGGCAACGTATACTTGTTCTTAATAGTCACTTGGTTCAACTGACGGTAGTCGATGCACAGCCTCAAACTACCATCCTTCTTCTTCACAAATAACACCGGTGCACCCCACGGGGAATAACTAGGATGAATATACCCCTTGACCAGCAACACCTGCAACTGGGCCTTCAGTTCTCGCAACTCCGCATGCGCCATCCGATAAGGGGCCTTCGACATAGGCGCCGTACCCGGCACCACCTCAATCACGAAATCAATCTCTCGCTGCGGTGGCAAGCCTGGTAGCTCCTCGGGAAAAATATCGGGAAACTCACACACGACAGGAATGTCCTCTACCTCAGGACACTGCCGATCACTCAAAATCACGGATGCGAGAAAGCCCTGACAACCCGCATCAAGCAAGCGACGTGCACGGATAGCCGAAATAAGCAAGCGGGAAAAGGAAGGCCGAATACCTTGAAAATAGAAGGTGGGTCTACGAGGCTGTCGGAAGTAGACCTTCTTAGAGCCGCAATCCACCAAGACATGATGAGCCTCGAGCCAATCCATGCCCAAAATCACATCGAAGTCCTGAAGCGGTAACGCGTAGAGTCTAACCGGCAAGTTCCGCCCTTCCACCCACGCAGGTACCTTCTCAAAGCAGTATGGGGTGATCATGAAGTCACCGGTAGGCAACTCTACCGCCAAGTCATAGGACACCTCGGTCACTGGGTCCTCCACACTCTGAGCAAAATCCTCCGAGATGAACGAATGAGAAGCACCTGAATCAAACAAAACATGAGCCGTACAACCCAAAATCGAGAGAGTACCTTCCACCAAATGCGACGCCTCAGCCTCTGCCCTGGTCATGTGAGTCACCCTGCCTCGGGATCTCTGCCTCCCCACAGTAGCTGACCGTGACAACTGAGGAAACTGTCCATGCTGCTGGTACTGTTGCGGCTGTGATGACAACAGCTGGGGCTGAAACTTCTGCTGCTGTCGAAACTCGTGCGGCTGGCTCAGTCTCTGCAGACAGTCACGTGCCATGTGCCCTGGCTGGTCGCACCTAAAGTAAATCACGGGCACTGAACACGGTCTACCCGGATGAGAACCACCGCAGCTAGGACAACCGCCCCGCGAACCAGTCGTCGAACCCTGATGCTGAAAAGCCACCGGCTGCTGAACACTGTCCATCGACTCCTGCTTCAACTCCTTACGATCCTGACGCCTCTTGCCAAAACCAGCTTCCTTAGGCAACTTCTAAAGCTTCGATTTAAAGGATGACGATCCTGGTGCAGGAGCCACAGACTGTGTCGCCACTGATCCACCTGCTGAGAGCTGGACGGTACTCTGCTGCTGCATCCCCGTCAGCTGGCTGAAATATGCCTGCACCTGACTAGCACTGCCCTACCCTCGAACCTTTTGCAAATCTCTCTCCAGCGCCGCTGCCGCCTTACATGCCGCATCCAAAGTGGTCAAACCTGACGCAAGAAAATGATGCCTCAACTCTAGCCTCAGACCACCCACGAACTGATCGATCTTCACCTCCTCATCTGCCACAATATGAGGAGCATAACGGCCCAACTCGATAAACCTGGCACGGTACTACATCACCGTCATGTCACCCTGAGTCAGCTCCATAAACTCACGCAACCTCTTCGACCTGACAAAGGATGGATAGAAAGCACGCTTGAAAGCCGTGACAAACTCATGCCACGCAATCTACCGAAGAGGACGGGACTGGAACACTGAACCCCACTCTGACGTCCACCAAGTACGGGCCGCTCCCTGAAGACGATGAGTTGCCAACGCTACCTGCAGGTGCGGACACCCGAGCAGTTGATCGGCACGATACGCCGAGCCACCGGTACCGCACACGGAGCACGACTCGAGCCACCTCAGCATCTATTTGGCTTGGAGACAGCCTGGAGATGCCCCCCTGAGTCCCATTTATCATATTTAGTTAGCCCTTATGTGTGTGTAATTTGCATTTATTTCGTTGCATTCGGTTTGCCATTTTGATTGTAATAGGGGCTTATGTGTAATTCAGACCCCGTGGGCCCCACGGGCCCCCCAGGCCCCACCCCATTGGGCCACCTCAGCCTAGGGTCCCACGTGGGGTCAGTAAACATGCAACATGGGGGCATCTAGAAGTTTGAATGCTAAATGGACACATGGGAGACAATGGACTAGAAAAGTCCACATGGGAGGCCACCTACCCCCACCAACTAGTCCACCCTCTCTCCTTGGTCCAAGGGCCGCCCCCCCTTTATTTTTTTTATTTTTTTGTGTGTGTGTGTGTCACATGCCATCCCAGCCCTTCATTCCTATCCCCTAGATCCAATGGTTGTGGATGGATGTGAGATGTAAGGTATTTAAACTTGTATTTTCCATTTTACTTGAATTAATGCCATTTGATTCAAAGATATTCAAGAGTAAGGGCTGGTGCGCCCCCCTCCTCTCTCCTCCCTCTCCCCCTTGGATGCTGTGAAGGCTTCCATTCTTAGGTGTGAAGCCTCATTTATCAGTTCCGACGATCGCCGCCGCCGCCACGAGCCGCCACCGCACCGCCATCGTCTTCATCGGAGTTTTGCCCGCACAGTACCATAGGAGCTTCCACAAAATTTGTGTCTCAGCCACGAGCTCAGATAGATCTGGGAATTTTATTGGAGGTTCCAGAGGTGTCAAGGATATCTCATAAATTTTGGTTTGTCATTCAGATCCCGTTTCATAATTTTTGATTTTCGTCCACCCTTCCATTTCAGTTCTACTAGAGTTCTGTCCAGATTCATATCCGCCTGTGTTTCATGTATTAGGTCCGCTTTTGATTTCTGTTAGTCCCATAAATTTTAATGACGTTTCCTTCCATCCACCCCTTCATCCATAATTTTTCTAAATTTCTGGTTCGCCCATTTCATATTTTCTAAAAATCGTTCTCAGTCCCATCTATAGTTCTGTCCACCTGTTCCCAGATCCGACCACTAGTCACTCCAAAAATCATATCAAATCGTCACCACCTCCAAATCCAATTCCAAACATTATCCCAGTTTCTTGGTTTGATTCCATACAACTTTGAAGAAGAGCTTGAAGCCTGATTCCAAAGGCAAGCAGGCAGTCAACGGCCATTTACAGGAAACTCATATGCTGATCTGATATTTTGGGAGCTATGCAACAGAGGATTGAAAAATAGTTAAAGCCCAGGTCTGGAGAAGTTCAGACGATTCCACTGGCCCTAGGTTGAAGGATTATGAATCCTCTTTCCAACGGCGCTGGTTTCATTGTATTCCGACGACGGGGCTGATCGCAGCGGCCGTTTTCGCCGGAGCGCGCGCTGCTAAAACAGCAACCTCAGCTCGTGGACAGCAACTTCAAAGCTTGGAGATCGGGACCGATCGACCCCCGATCGGTGTTCCCGGCCGACCGCCGTCCGTGGAGGCGCGCCACCAGGGGTCCCCATCATAGTGGGTCCCACCCCCGCAGATCCAGAGGACAGCGCCATCCGTGGGCCCCGCGGGCCCGCAGAACCCGCCGTTCGGAAAGCACGAAAACGCGGAGTTCGGCACCGCCGGGCGACATCAAGATGTTGCCCGTCAACCCAATTCGCGTGATTCCCGGGCCCCGCATGTGACCTTTTACCTCCCTGCGTGGAGTGGGTCAAATTATTATATTTCTATAAAATTGTGTTAACCGGGAATCCGTGATTGGCCGGGGTTATCTTCGCCACGCCGGGTGCGTGGAGGTAATGGTCCGAACCTCTTGGCGTTCATTTGCTTAGCTAGTATACGGTCTTTTGCCGCTTCCGAGAGCGTAGGTACTAGCCCGTGTGACCATGTCACCGCTGTGAGAGTGAGTGTGACCTGTCCCGTGACTCGATCCGAGTCCGGAAGTTGAGTCGGACTACCCTTGACCTCCGCCGGTTCTTTAACCGCGCACGGTCCGTGCTTTCCCTCGCGTGGGACGACGAGTGAGCTTCCACTTCTGTTAGCGACGTTTCGCCACTAGGAGCTCGTAGTGTCGGGCTTAGTGACTCCCTGGTGTGTGCTGCTGGTCACGTCTTCATCTAGAGTCCGAGGGTGGCACCTACTAGTGTCGTCTCCCGTGTCCGTCCCGCATCAGTTTGGTATCAGAGCGAGTTGAGTCTAGGGTAGTCGTTGCATATGTCTTGCATAGTATAAGTCGAGTCTAGGATCATTATTTTCAAAACAAAAAAAAGTGCGTTTTAAATTGCATTTGCACCCTTTATTCGGTATCTTAAAAGGTGTTGTCCGAACGTTAGGCTACGCCTACCGGGAGGTCGCACACTTGCGGGAGTGATCTTCGGATCGATTAACTCCGCCCCGTATCGGATATTGGTTTAGATCTAAGTGCATCATTTAGTGAGTGTTTGTATTAGTCGGTGTCTTCTAGTTCGTGTGTAGTCCTATAAGAGTTAGTCGGTTTGTCTTGTCCCTTTGTGTCGGCATGTCCATCGTATAGTCTCCAATTTCCCATGGATTCCTCATCACCCAGGCAATATGGCCGTTGGCCCACCCATGGGCTTGGCAACCATCCTCTCCGCTTCTGTAGGCCTGAAGCCTCAGATTTTTTTGGCTCCAATGACCCGGGCATCTACCTCAAGTGGGAGGCCACCATGGACACCTACTTTGAGTGTTATACTATGTCCGAGGCAGTGCAATTATCTTTCGCCAAAGAGCGGCTTCTTCATGAGGCTGCCGAAAAGTGGGATTACATCGAAAGAATGAGAGCGGTTAGGGGGCAATGGCCCATCGAGTCATGGTGGGACATGAAGAGAGAGCTTAGGAAGGTCTACGTGCCCCAACCGGTCACCTCCAACCGGCCCCACCCAATCACTTCCAACCAAGTGGGTTCTAGTCGGAGGCAAAGAGTCCCACACGTAGATGAGCCAAGACCCAATCCTAGGACGGTTGACTACGGGCGAGTCCACCATGATATCCCTATTCCAACCCACTCCGTTGCCGAACTTATGCAAATGATTTTGGACCGGTTGGATGGGGTGGATAGGACACGTACACCTAGTGATGTACTCCAACCCGAGCCTAAGGAGGTCATCGCCGGTAGTCTTAGCCCAGCCCCATCAACGGAGTCCCCAAGCCCTCTCCCCATCATAGTGGATCCTCTTCTCCCACCCACGAGAGCCCCATTGCCTACACCCCCTGTCCGTCAGGAGGATAAGGGTAGGGACCCACTTATCAGGGAGCGTAGTGGGTCACGACAGCAGTGTTATCGCTGCCAGGGGTTCGGCCACTACGCCGGACAATGTCCCACTCGGACATCTCTAGCCATAAGGGACAAAAGGGTTGGAGAAGCCCCACTCTCCGATCTTTATTCTAAGCCACCTCAGCCTGAGCCACCCGTGTTTCTAACGGGTATGCTTGTCATAGCCGAGCCGCTTCTTAGCTGGCTCAAGAAGGGCTTGGTCCCACTTCCCTTCCCATCTATGGACCCTATCCTACCTCTGGTGCCAATCAATTCATTTCACACCACTTTCCGGTCTGGTCACTATGTGGATACATTGGATGACCTTCTTAAAGGGTTAGACCGGCAGTGGACATTTACGCACTTGTTGGCTCCAGGCTTCGACCGACCCACAGGTCGTAGTTTCACTCATCCCGCTTTGGGGTCCATCACCTCCGTGTACACCGTGGGTCATGTTACCACGGAGGTTCTTCTACTCCTCCCTATGCCGACCGAGTCCAACTTCATTCCCCTTTGCCCAAGGGAGGAATCTTACTTTCTACCTATGACTGTCGTCCCATCTCTCACAATGAATGAAGGTGATCACTTACACCTCCAAGATTTCCAAATGTGGGACAGTGATTTGTGGAAGCCTAGTCCGAGGGGTCATACCTTCTTTGATCCCTTCGACCCATTCTCTTGTGGACCCCGTGACCCACCATATTTACTCCACCTTTTTGAGAGAGTCCACCATCATACCCCCACCATCTCATCTCCCTTCAAGGATGAAGGAGATCAACAACACCTTCTAGACTTCCACACATGGGATCTTGAGATGAGGGAATCCATATCGAGGGGTCACACATTCTTTGATCCCTTCGATCCCTTTCTTAGTGGTCCCCTTGGTCCACAATCTCCATTCCACTTCTTTAGGGGAGGTCACCATTATACCCCTCCCCCATGGACCGGGCCATCGGCACCCACCGAGTCCGTTCACGGGCGAGAGACACCCGACCCTCCTGTTCCACCCAAACCTCCCAAATCCAAAGGACCGTCTTATGGTTGTACCGACATTCAGTCACACTTAGGGTATGCATGGCACACCTTCGGATGTCCTGGACCACCTTGCATATGATTGGGTCGAACTAACATTAGGTTTGTTTAGGGTTGTGTGTGCATCCGTGTGTTTTTATTTTGCTAAGCATTTTAGGAGTGCATAGTGAGTCTGCCGAGTCTAGTGCTAGGCATGTTTGGAGTCTGCATGAGTGAGGCCAGCAATGCACGTTACAAAGAGCTAGCCGATGCCCATCGACACCACCGAGAGTTCCAAGAGGGTGAATATGTCATGATCAGGGTAAGACCTGAACGGTTTCCCTCTGGAACCGTTAAGAAGTTGCAAGCTCGCGGAGCCGATCCCTTTAGAGTGTTGAAACGCGTTGGATCCAATGCGTATGTTGTGGACCTGCCCGAGGAATATGGTATAAGCTCTACCTTCAATATATCGGATCTTGTTGCATATAGGGACCCAGCGGTGATCCCTAGTGAGCCTTTTGAGCCATCTCCTCCCCTTGAGAGTGATCCCACACTTGAGTGTCCACTTCCACCTCCAGCCCCTTTTTCACGGCAGCGTGAGCATATAGATCGAATACTGGACGAGCAAGTGACAGTTACCAGGAGTGGATCTTACCCGCGCTACCTAGTGCGATGGAGAGGACGGCCCGCTACTGAGGACACATGGATCACACATGGCGAGTTGCAGCGGATTGATCCAGACCTTTTGGAGCGATATAGGAGCGATGCAGACCCTTACTCGACAGGGTCGAGTTTCTCCCACCCGGGGAGAATTGGTGCGGACACCCGAGCAGTTGATCGGCACGATACGCCGAGCCACCGGTACCGCACACGGAGCACGACTCGAGCCACCTCAGCATCTATTTGGGTCGGAGATAGCCTGGAGATGCCCCCCTGAGTCCCCATTTATCATATTTAGTGAGCCCTTATGTGTGTGTAATTTGCATTTATTTCGTTGCATTCGGTTTGCCATTTTGATTGTAATAGGGGCTTATGTGTAATTCAGACCCTGTGGGCCCCACGGGCCCCCCAGGCCCCACCCCATTGGGCCACCTCAGCCTAGGGTCCCACGTGGGGTCAGTCAACATGCCACATGGGGGCATCTAGAAGTTTGAATGCTAAATGGACACATGGAAGACAATGGACTAGAAAAGTCCACATGGGAGGCCACCTACCCCCACCAACTAGTCCACCCTCTCTCCTTGGTCCAAGGGCCACCCCCCCCTTTGTTTTTTTTATTGTTTTTTGTGTGTGTGTGTCACATGCCATCCCAGCCCTTCATTCCTATCCCCTAGATCCAATGGTTGTGGATGGATGTGAGATGTAAGGTATTTAAACTTGTATTTTCCATTTTACTTGAATTAATGCCATTTGATTCAAAGATATTCAAGAGTAAGGGCTGGTGCGCCCCCCTCCTCTCTCCTCCCTCTCCCCCTTGGATGCTGTGAAGGCTTCCATTCTGAGGTGTGAAGTCTCATTTATCAGTTCCGACGATTGCCGCCGCCGCCACGAGCCGCCACCGCACCGCCATCGTCTTCATCGGAGTTCTGCCCGCGCAGTACCACAGGAGCTTCCACGAAATTTGTGTCTCAGCCACGAGCTCAGATAGATCTGGGAATTTTACTGGAGGTTCCATAGGTGTCAAGGATATCCCATAAATTTTGGTTTGTCATTCAGATCCCGTTTCTTAATTTTTGATTTTCATCCACCCTTCCATTTCAGTTCTGCCAGAGTTCTGTCCAGATTCATATCCGCCCTGTGTTTCATGTATTAGGTCCATCTTTTGATTTCTGTTAGTCCCATAAATTTTAATGGCGTTTCCTTCCATCCACCCCTTCATCCAAAATTTTTCTAAATTTCTGGTTCGCCTATTTCATATTTTCTAAAAATCGTTCTCAGTCCCATCTACAGTTCTGTCCACCTGTTCCCAGATCCGACCACTAGTCACTCCAAAACTCATATCAAATTGCCACCACCTCCAAATCCAATTCCAAAACTTATCCCAATTTCTTGGTTTGATTCCCTACAACTTTGAAGAAGAGCTCGTAGCCTGATTCCAACGGAAAGCAGGAGGTCAACGGCCATTTACAGGAAACTCATATGCTGATTTGATATTTCGGGAGCTATGCAACAGAGGATTGAAAAATAGTTAAAGCCCAGGTCCGGAGAAGTTCATAAGATTCCACTAGCCCTAGGTTGAAGGATTTTGAATACTCTTTCCAACGGCGCTGGTTTCATCGCATTCCGACGACGGGGATGATCGCAGCGGCCGTTTTCGCCGGAGCGCGCGCTGCTAAAATAGCAACCTCAGCTCGTGGACAGCAACTTCAAAGCTTGGAGATCGGGACCGACCGACCCCCGATCGGTGTTCCCGGCCGACCGCCATCCGTGGAGGCGCGCCACCCGGGGTCCCCATCATAGTGGGTGCCACCCCCGTAGATCCGGAGGACAGCGCCATCCGTGGGCCCCGCGGGCCCGCAGAACCCGCCGTTCGGAAAGCACGAAAATGCGGAGTTCGGCACCGCCGGGCGACATCAAGATGCTGCCCGTCAACCCAATTCGCGTGATTCCCGGGCCCCGCATGTGACCTTTTACCTCCCTGCGTGGAGTGGGTCAAATTATTATATTTCTGTAAAATTATGTTAACCGGGAATCCGTGATTGGCCGGGGTTGTCTTCGCCACGCCGGGTGCGTGGAGGTAATGGTCCGAACCTCTTGGCGTTCATTTGCTTAGCTAGTATACGGTCTTTTGCCGCTTCCGAGAGCGTAGGTACTAGCCCGTGTGTCCATGTCACCGCTGTGATGTTGAACATGTGTGCTACATGATTAAATCATTTTATGGTTTTGATGATGTCTGCCTCTTTAGTTGGTTTTGATGATGTCTGCCTCTTTAGTCATTAATGAACTATACCTGCATTTGATAATGTTAATATTCATACATTTCAGGTCATCATATTGCCAATTCAACATATCAAGAATGGCTTGCAATGCTTAACCAATTGCCCGCACAGAAATCAAGATAGATCCAAAGGCGCCAAGATCACTCAAGATGCAAGTGCAAAAGATCACTCAAGATACAAAGTGGAAGCTCAGCAAGATAGAAGCTCAACAAGATAAGCTATATGTCAAAGGTGAAAGCTCGTTGAGCTAAGTCAAAAGAAATGGAGTGAAGATGTCAAGGTGAAAGCTAAGGAAGAAGAACTCTTGTCATGTGATAAACCATTGGATGGTGAATGACTGGAATGAAGTTGGCACGATGAAAGGAACGCGTCTAAGAAACGAAGCAAGCTTCTACAAGGTCCGAGCATTCATCCAAGATGATCAAGGTTCAAACACTTGGTTTACATGTTCCAAATCCAAGGTCAATGCACAAAGAAGTATAGCCAAGAGAATCCAAAGCTAAAGACTACGTTGATACGTTCAAGACTATCAAGGGAGATGCCACGGACATGAATGGGCTGCAAAAGAAGTCAAGCGGCGGAGTTAGATCGGCTAACGGACCAACCCGGGGTGAACCCGGTTCTGCCCAGCTGGCGGTCGACCGCCAGCATAGGGGCGGTCGACCGCCCCAGCCAGGGACCGCCCAGCTGCAGTTCTGGCAGCTGGCGGTCGACCGCTAGCCAGTGGCGGTCGACCGCTAGTCCCAGGGATCGCCCGTTTTCAAGTTTTACAGTAGCGGTCGACCGCCAGGAGCTGCAGGTCGACCGCCAGCCCCGAGCCAACCTTATTTGACTTCGAAATCCACCTCGTGGCCAGCCCCTTTCCATGGTTTTGTTTAATCAAACCTCACCTAACTTCCCATGATTTGTGGATCTGGTCTGGGGCTTGTTTATAGACCATTCAAAGTCTATAAAACCATTACAAGAGGGTTAGAAACCCTAGTTGATGGAGTTGATGAAGTGAATCAAGGGAGGCCATTTCGAGAGCACTGTAGCACCTCCGTGAACATTGTTTCGAGCAGAACATCTTCATCCTTCCAAGAGATTCAAGCCTAGATCTGAAGCTATCTCAATCTCCAAGGAAGCAAGAAGCATTCAAGGCTCTCAAAGGTGATCAAAGCTGCATCCATAAACCGCTTCATCAACTCAAGAGGATCAAGAGAAGATCAAAGCTACATCCAATATCCTCTCCATCAACTCAAGGTGATTCAAGCTCATATCTCAATCCAGCATCCTCCAAGAAAGAGTAGAAGCAAGTAAGGCTAAGAGGGAAGATCAAAGGAGGCTTCAAAGGGGTGTTCAAAGCAAGAGGAGTTCGAGTTACTGTTCACGTGAACAGTACTCCGTGAAGAACATCTTCATCCAATCCAAGGTATTCAAGCTCATATCAAAGAGATCATCTTCCAAGATCTATGAAGAAGGAAGCAAGGATCAAGGTAGCATCTATTCACTTCTTCATCCATTCAAAGAGATCAAAAGGAAGATCAAAAGAGGAGGATTGGAAGAACAGTTACTGTTCACATGAATAGTACTCCGTGAAGAACAATCATCCATTCAAGGGTGATTACAAGAAGATTGATTTGCAAGAAGAAGAGATCCCTGCTGCTGATCAACAAAGCATATCGATACAAGGGCCAATTCCTTCTTACTCAATCTCTTGTTTTAATTCCTTCACATCTGTTTTACTTTCAATTTTGTTAAACATTGAAGTTGTGATTCGTCCCTACCAGGTGGTTAGTAGGAAGGCAATTGGAGGGTGTTCCAATTTGCGGTTGACGTCCCTACCGGTGGTTAGTAGGAAGGCAATCGGGAGTTCTCCGATCTGCGGTGTAGCCGTCCCTGCCGGCTTTGTGTGTAGGAAGACAGAAAGAGAGTTTTCTCTGTTCTGTGGTTTGGGGCGTGTCCCCGGGTCAAGCTGTGAGTCAGCAAGGAAGCCTCACCGGGTTTTGGTGAGGGGTGGACGTAGGTTGCAGGGTTGCAACTGAACCACCTTAAAAATCCATGTGTTGTGGGTTGTTTATTGTGTGTGATTGATCTATATCTTCTAACCCCATTCGCAGGTTCGTGTGCTTCCACACTTGGTTATATTGCTCACACACATGCACTTTGAGTGATCAACATAGCATACACACACACACACGGTTGTTGCAAGCTATTGCATGTTCATCTATGTGTTATGCTTTGTAATTCACTTAAAGAAGTGTGGACGTTTCATAGCTTGTAATTCAAGTCTTTTCATTTGAGCCACTCTACTTAATTCCGCTGTGCATTGTGCCTAAGTGATTCATTCACTTTATAAGAGTGGTTTAAGCTTCCGCTAGCTAAGAGTTTTTAAATAGGCCAAAGCTTTTGATAGGATCTATTCAACCCCCGCTTCTAGATCCGTTTACACCTCACGGGACCCAACATGTGAGAGTGAGTGTGACATGTCCCGTGACTCGATCCGAGTACGGAAGTTGAGTCGGACTACCCTTGACCTCTGCCGGTTCCTTAACCACGCACGGTCCGCGCTTTACCTCGCTTGGGACGACGAGTGAGCTTCCACTTCTGTTAGCGACGTTTCGCCACTAGGAGCTCGTAGTGTCGGGCTTAGTGTCTCCCTGGTGTGTGCTGCTGGTCGCGTCTTCATCTAGAGTCCGAGGGTGGCACCTACTAGTGTCATCTCCCGTGTCCGTCCCGCATCACCTGCTCCTCCTCAGGACACTCCATCGCACTGAAAATCCGCCGCACATCATCCAGCCACTCTCTGGCCACCTCAGGGTCTGGCTGCCCACTGAAAGAAGGAGGCTGGAACAGCAAGAACTCCTTCAGCACAAGACCATGACCACCACGAGCCTGGCCCTCACCAGCATCACCGCCCTGCTGCTGGCCTCCCTACAGCCGCTGAAACGCATACTCAAACATGCCTCGGAAGAAATCATCCATCCCCGGAGCTCTCGTATCTCCAGCTACACCCTCGAAAATTGAAGCCCTGCTCAGCTCCTCCGGACCACCACTAGACTCTTCCTGCTGGGGACGAGCCCTCCTCTGTGGCGCCATAACACACCTGGCATCAAGAAAACAGTCACAAATCAATAAAACACATGCGGCCCTAAGCCAGTCGCCGACTGTACAGGACATTCATGGACTTTCTGGGCCACCGCAATTCATTTCAAGTTCCGATATACCTCTACAACCTACGCTCTGATACCAGCTGTGACGACCCAGGATCCGAGTACCGGAAAGGAACCGGCGCGTCTCGAATCTCGGCCCGCCAACCCACGAGCCCGAAGACTCGGAAGGGTAGAAAGGGATGGTGTGGGAGTACAAGAGAAGCTGAAACGACCGTAGAGATAGCACAATAATCAAAAATAAAGTGCACAGAATAATATAAATAAATAAACTGCTACAAGGCCCACAGAGTCTCATGTCCAAAATAAAAGTATAGTGAACAGAAAGAAAAGTACAACAACACGGGGCATCCCCCGGCTCTGGCAGACTGGCGGCTAACCCTGGCTAGAAGAACCACGCTGAAACTCGGCTGCGCCTCTCGAAGACCCGGCTTCACCGGAAAAGCATGGGTGAGCCTCATTTCATTAGCCCAGTAGGGATCCCGCGAATCCCCACTTCGCACGAAAAATGAGAAAGCAGAAGGCAACCCTACCTAACAGGAGTACGGTAGAACCGACAAGCTAAAGTAAATAAATGGAAAAGTCATCTACTCTAATAGTACCGTACTACTGAACCTCGGTCCTACGAAACTCGAGTCCACACCTGTCAGCAAACAGGAGCACTACCCACAAGAAGAACGACCGGATGCGTCCCCTGACGTCTTACACCGCGTCACAAGTGTCTAGCTACTATGCCCCAGGCGTGAGACTCAGACACGCAACAAGTACCACAACAAAGACTAGCTGGGGTCACGCTCGTCAGCGCGTGTCCTAAGCCCCCAACTATGTATGCACACACAGACCATCTGCTCTAGGTCGGGTCCTCTAGCTGGTTTTCCCCCCCACCGGACTCTGGTGGCAAAGGCAAGGGGCCCTACGGTAACCAGCCTAAAAACCGCCTCTCACTGGGTCTCGCTCTCCACCACTCCCAGGTGGGTCCGCACCCGCGTGTGCAGGAAGCTACAACTAGTGGACAAGTCACCGACAATAAGGACTAACTCACGGAAACCACCATCGAAGAAACGGGGCCACACACACACTCTGCAGCTCAGAGCCTGGCGGGCCACCCCTGGGCCGTCACGGGCTGTGATGCGTCTACACCAGCGCGTCACACTGCTATGACGGTCCAGCCCTGGGCTGTCACGAGCCAGATGAGAAAACAGACTGTGACGCACCCCTCCTGGGCCGTCACAGGCTATGACGCGCCTGCCCTAGCGCGTCACACGGCTCTGACGGTCCAGTGCTGGGCCGTCACAGCCACGGTGAAAACAGACCATGATGCACCCCGCCCGGGCCGTCACAACACCTGACGGCCCGACCTGGGCGCGTCAGGGTGGTTGGGTCGCCCGCTCTAACGCACCCACACCTGGGCGTTACAGGGCTGTGATGCGCCAAGCCCGGTGCGTCACAGGCCCTGAACCCCCAACGGTCACAAATCAATCGGTCAAAAGCCAACGGTCAGAAGGCTCTGACGGCCTAGCCCGGGCGCGTCACAGCGCCCTGGCGGTCTGTCGCGGGAACGTCACAGCCACAGACCCCAACGGCTATATAAAGGGGCTGTAACGCACCTACCTCGGTGCGTTACACCGTGTGACGGTCCCTTGAAGGACCGTCACACACACCCGACGGCGGAACGGCGTGAAACAGCCAAAAATGTAAACCACGCCCCCATGCCTCCAAAGGAGAGGGGGAAATCGAAGGGGAAGACCCTTGGGGACCCCAAGCATGATTCTAGACCATCAAAACGCCGAATCGCGGCTCAAATCCATAGATCGGGCGAGCTCTCCCCAAAGCATGGTTTTGCCCTAACCCGCTCAAAAACGCCCCTCTCAGCTCCCATTCGGCCTACAAATCACGGGGAACGACGAGATGAGTATAAGGATTCATCCCCTTACCACAATGGAGCGAATGCCCCGCCGAATCGACGCCGAAATCAAGGAAGAAGCTTTTAGACCCACGAACGCCCCGCCTCTCACCGCGAAAAGCACACCACCGGGACCGCCTCACCGCCGCCACGCCGTTGCCGGAGTGAGGGAGGCCGCGTCTCGATCGCTCGGGGAAGAAGAGTGGCGCGGGGGAGAGGGCGCTCCAACGGTTGAAAGAAGGAGGAAGAAGAAGAAGAAGAAAAGGTGGAAAAGAAAAAAGAAAAAGATATGGTATTTATAGAAAATCAGAAAAATCCCGAAAAATAGAAAAATACACCACCTCTATCCTCTCGACGCGCTGATCGCAACGGTACCACTCGTGGGTAGGTGAACGACCCGGTTCACCCGCTACAGGGTTCCGTAGGTATTTCCGAGACACACACGCGGGAATCGGAAAACAAGCGGAAAAAGCCGCGGAACACGTTCTGGGCCTCCGAACAACTCCGGATCGTGCCGATCCGAACATGAAAGATGTCCGAAACGAAATTTCAGACACAATGGAGTCAGACACTCCGAGAAAATAGATCCAGGACCCATGAAGAAGGATCCGAAAGGTCTGGGACATCACAACAGCCCTCTTAGGCCCACTTCGGTAAAAAAGCCCAATAAATATCACTCGGGATCCCATCCTTCCTCGGCGGCCCTTATGGTCCGAAGGCCCGAGTGTCAGAACGGAGGAAGACCCACGCCCGAGTTATCCCTCCATTGGGATAGGGGCGAGCGCTCTGCGCCCACTCCGACCTGACTGCATCCGAGCTATGCCTATCGCCCGGACAGGGCTGGCACCTCTTATGCTCGAACTGACTAACAAGTGTTTATCCATGCAGCCGTTGAGAGCCCTTTATGAGCAGGAGTTTATGTGGATAAAGGATCCATGATCCCTCTAGGCCATGAAGATCCCACGATGAGGACGTAACGATCCCATGATAAGGACGTAACCCCCGCCTGAAACTCCTCAGCTTACGGGACTCATCAGGTGAGCTCGCTATATAAACCAGGGACTCCCTTCAGCGGAAGGTAACACCAAGATACGCCTAAAACTTCCTGAGTAAGAACCACTTCACCACTCTGGTGTTGGGGGATCTCGCGCACCTCTCTCTACCTCCCTCAAATACCTTGCACCATTGCTCTACTGACTTAAGCATCGGAGGATTTTCCCCAGGAAACCATCCCTGGGCCTCCTGATTCGTTTCCCTTTCTTTGCAGTTCACTACTAGGTGATCATCCTCTCAGCTCAGGACAAGCGCGAGATCACGTCCCTTCAACGTGCCGTACACGAATCCCCATAATCGCCTTCATGCTCGCACTAGTGGAACCTCCCTTCTCTCCACGTGTCGCCCGATACCCGCGTGCCCACGTGCATATGATTGGGAGAATGCATATGCTAAATTGTTTGAGTCATATGAGAGGTTAAGAAAACAGTATAAAAAATTGAAGAAGGGTACTGGGTTAGATAGTTCAAGTTCTCCATGTAAAAATTGTACTGAATTGAAAAATGTTCATGATGTTTGCATGTCTGATTTTCAAATGCTGAAAAAACAAGTTTCGTTGCTGAAAATTGAGAATCAAGATCATGTAAATGAGATATCTGAACTCAAAGAGAAACTCTGTTCAAATATTGACAATCAGACTCTTGTTAACTATCATGACCAGTATGAAAAATTGCTGAAAACTTTCGAAAGTGTGAACTCAGATTTAAACAAGCTAAAATTTGAAAATGACTCTCTTAGAAAATCTGTTAAAGAAAATGAAAAAAAATAGAGAAACTTAAAAAGGAGAACACATTGCTGATTGAAAAATCTGATGCCATAAAATCTGTAAATATGGAGTTGCAGAAAAACATTGAAATGTTGCATAGGGAGTATGAAACTCCAAATAATCCAAAAGTATCTCAAGATGACCAGATTCTTCTTGATGAGTTAATTCAAAATGATACTTTGGTTAAAGAAAATGAAAAGTTAAAAGTGCTGAACTCCACTATGTCTGAGAGACTTCTAGCCTTAGAAAGAGGAAAAACTGTTTGCATTGAAGATTCTGATAAACCGAGCAATCTAGAATAGGAAGTTGAGAAATATAAAACTGCTAACAAAGTCTTGAATGAAGCTATGAATTGCAGTGAGCAAGAGATTGCCAGTTACGAGTTACACATTGTCTCTTTAGAAGATGAAATCCAAGACTTGAGGAACCCTCTGTCAAAGTTTGTTGATGGGCAGAAAAATCTAGATAAGCTACTAGGTATAAAAATCAACCCTAGGAAGGAAGGGCTGGGCTACAATATGATCAACAAGAAAGAGCTTCAGAGCAAGTTGATAACATCATTTGTAAATGTTTCAAATGTAGCCTCTACATCAAAAGATAAACAGCCCATTGTTCAGAAAATGTTGGGAACAAAGGTTAATTGTAAGAAAGAGGGACTGGGTTACAATCCAGTCATGAGGAAGGTTGATGGAACCAACCTGAAAACTGTTTTTGTTAAATCTTCTGAACAGGAAAAGCCTTCTACCCCATCTCCACCTCAGTACAAGGCTAAGAAAATAAAAAAACAGGATAAAAATCAGAAAAGGGCTGGAAAATAGAAAATAAATAAAAAGGGTTCATCAGTGCATGTTAATCACAGTCCTCACACACACTCACATGCATCTAAGAAGAAAATGATCTGTCATTACTGTCATAGATTTGGACATCTGATGCATGAGTGTAAATTGACGGAGAAGGATGATAGGAATGCTAGGAAATTTCATGATAAAAATCCTTCACCTCAGAAAAAGAAAACTGAATGCTTTCACTGTGGCAAATTTGGTCATAAGGCATTTGAATGTTGGCATGCTAAGGGTAGAAAGTTTAATTCTGAAACTGTCAATCTCCCTGCAGACAGAAATGATTATGATAGGAACAAATTTGTTGTAAATAGAAAATATTCTGCTTGTTTCAATTGTGGCGAGATGGGCCACATTGCAGCTCATTGCTGGTATGTTAAGGGGAAGAAATTTCATTCTGAGTTTGTTAATTTCCATGACAACAAAAATGTTTTTGAAAGGAAAACTCTTGCATGTCTTGAGTGTGGTAAGGAATGCCACAGAGCTAGAGATTGTTGGCATGCTCAGAAGAACTATGTTAACCCCTATGTTATCAAATTCTATGCCAGAAAATCTGTGAGTTTTTCATGCTATAACTGTGGTAAGCCAGGTCACAGGGCTGCAACCTGTTGGCTGGCAGGATATCAAAACCAAACTGGTTTTGGTAAATAGAATTTTTATTCTGTTAACAAAAAAGTTCATGCATATGCACATAGAATTCATGCTAATAAGAATGTGCATAAATCAGATCTGAAATCTACTGCATCTCCCTATCATTGTGGTAAATCTGGACATTTAATGAATAATTGCTATTGGATGAAATCTGATGATCATCAAGCTAAAAAATTGTTTAGAACATCTGCCAAAGGTGTCACTGTCAAATCAGGACCCAAGACCTCTTGGGTACCTGTTTGTGCAAAATAAACTTTGTTTTGCAGGTGTGCCTTGGGGCTGAGGAATAAAAGGGGGGAAAGAAACCAAGGCACTCAAAGAAAAACCCCTTCTGAATTTTTCAGGTAAATTCTCTGCATTTCCTATTTTGAAATTCATTGCATATCTTGTTTGATGTGTCTCATGCATATTTGTCATCCTTTGCACACTATGAGTATTCATGTCTCTCAATGCTCATATGAATTGTCTATTTAGACATTGAAATGAGAATAAACTTGCAATATCTGAAAACCTGAACTGCATATGAATGTTGTTTGAAAACTGTCTGTTGCATAGCTCACTGAAAATCTGGATTGCATATAGGACTGCATGTTGAATTATCATGATTGACCACTATGGTATATAAATAGTAAGCTACCAAAAGGTAGGCAAATATGTCTGGAGGCTTTTACTATGTGTGAGATGGTCATTTAGACCAGGTTCTCCGCCCAGTACCATGGTCATAGTGCTTGATAGGGCAGTCTGAATGAGCATGTATCACAAATCCATAATGTCCAGTTTTCATGGCAAACATTGCATGTTATCAGGGGTAGTTAATTGCATGTCTTTGCATGGCAATCAATGTTGAGTCCTTGCATGTCTTTGCATACATGTAGTTAATAGCATTGCATTTCACTACATTGAAAAAGTCAAAAAGATTGATTGAATGCATATTGTGAGGGGGAGTCAATGCATTGCATGTAGGTTGTCAAATGCATACACTTGTCAGAATTCATTGCATATCCCTCCTTATTGATTTTGTTGACAAACCTTGAACATATTCTGAAAACATTGAGCTTCAAAATCTCTTCTATCATTTGGTATCAGAATTCCTTCAGTCCTTCATGAAGATTTCAATGGGACTATTTCGATCATAAATCTGAAAACACTTGAACTAGGAATCTTCTATTATACGATTTTATGAATGTCTGAAATAATTCATGTGGTTTAAGTTTAATGTGTTCATGGAGTTTGTCTGTAATTCTCTTAAAAATATCTGAATCATGTTTAATAAACCTTAACCAACTATTTCATGATGTGCCTTGTAAAACCTTCTGAAATCTGTACTATTGAATACATGGCTTTAATTGGTTAAGCACATGAAATTATTATTGACTTGAAGCAAATGAATTTGTCTGAACTGTCTAAAGGGTTAATTTCAGTCAGAGCAATGACTTTGGTCACTGAGAAACACATGTCCAAAGGACTGTGTCATGAGGTGCCATAGTTAACTCTGCTCAAGAATGATTGTTAATCAGGCAGAGCAATGGCATGCACACTGAGAAATACAACTCACTCATCAAAGAAATGATTTGTAGTGTGTCATGATGTGTAAATGCTACCTCTGTTCATATAAAGCATGACTGTTAGTCACACTAAGTGCTTAGGGATATTGGCCTCTGATCAAGGTATATCCTCTAGTTACAAAGTGTACACTGAACTAGAGTGCTCGTAAAATTGGTAGCATGAAAAATTTGTTGAACAAATTACAATATTTGAATATTGATGCAAAAATCAAATTGTTATAACCCTAGACAAAATCTCATGACTTCATAATTGCTTGATCTCAATACTTGTGCATGTATTTCTGAAAGAAGTCAATAGATTTGATTGTGTAAGAGAAAGGGAGGATAATCAAGATAGAATTATGAGGGCTTGGTTCATTTTTATTAAACCTTGGTTCTAGATATCAATACAGAATTTTATTGATAAACCTTGCATGCATCATGTTTAAACCATGTTGATCAACAAAATTCATTCATAAGCCCTTATAATGGAAGACTTTGAAAAATTATGTTTTGGATTTATGAGATTGATATCTCCTTGAAAATCTTGTTTTGAACTTCTTGTGTTTGAAACTCTTCTCCTCACTGTCCTTAGTTCATTGACCTGAACTTACCCTTGAATGCCACTGTGGTCTCCATCTCAACCACATCAATTGGGAGAAATGCAACAGATGCATATCAATTGGTATCTATTCAGGGGGAGCTTCCTCCTCATATTGAATCATGTTCATATCAATTGTGACCCTGCATTCATATTCTTAGGGGGAGGTATTACATTTCTTGCTGCATCTGCATCTCTGCATTCATACCTCTGCATGATTGTTTTAAAAAAACAAAAACAAAAGGGGAGAAATTGATTTGAGTCATATTGCTCTTTGGGGAAGAATGTGCTTTCATGTAGTTAAAGGGAGAAATGTTCTTTCAATTGTTTCATATCTGCTTTTTTTTTTCTCACTCAAACTAATGTCTTTTTGCTGAAGTCAAAGGGGGAGAATGTTTTGACTTGAGTCAGTGTGACTCATAGTGTTGCCATCATCAAAAAGGGGGAGATTGTTGTGCCCCTGTGGTCTTGATGATTGGTTTTGATGATAGCAAACACTATAAGTCACCATATGCATGTGTGCATGAAAGACCTTGTTGATTCAGTTTAGCAGTCATTCATATGTTCAGTCTTTCAGATGCTCAGTCATCTTATCTGCTTACACTGTGAGTCATTGCATTTGATGGTCAGCCATTTTATCTACTGCATAAAGCATGTTCAGTCATTTTATCTGCTGCATCTCTCTGCTTGTAGAAGTCTACACATTGCATAGCTGCAGCAACTTCAAGTCTAAACACCGCACAGCTTGTAAGACTTCAAGTCTGCACAATGCACAGCACGCGAGTCACCAAGTCTATACATTGCATAGACTGTAGGCATTCTAAGTCTGTACAATGCCTAGTGTCGCAACACTAAGTCTGTACAATGCACAACATGCAGTTGGGCCAAGTCTGTACATTCGAGCGTCTCACGTTGCATCTCACCTTCATAGCAAGTATGTACAGCCTTCAGTTGCATAACTCAGGTCTGTACATCGCTTGCAGGCAGGCATTCGAAGTCCATACACTGCTGTGTGAACGCAAGTCTATACAGCCAGTGTCTGTGTTGCCTTGCATCTCAGCAAGTCTACATATCGGCTTCCAAGTCTGCACATTGTGCTTTGAAGTTGCATCAAGTCTAGACATTGTCCTGTAGCAAGCATAGCCAAGTCTGTACATTCATCAAGGGGTCAAGTCTATACATTGTGTCATTCACATCTTCAAGTCTGTACATTGCCCAGTCTGCATCTCGCTAAGTCCATACATTGGACTGTAGCACGCATCTCTGATGTCTATACATTCTCACTCACATCCTCCAAGTCTGTACAGAGTTGTCTTTGCATTGCACGTGTTCTAAGTCTATACACTCTCCTGTGCAATGTCTACACATTCAATTGCTGTGTCTTGCTCAAGTCTGTACAGCCCTTTGGTTGTCAAGTCTATACATTGCTTTCGAATGAAGTCTGTACACTGGTCTTCACTTGAAGTATGTACAGCGTCATGTTCATATTCTTCAAAGTCCATACATTGCACTGTAGATGCTCGAGGTGAAGTCTATACATCCATCAGTGAACTTCCAAGTCTATACATCCGTTTGCCTGATTTCATATTCAAAGTCTATACATTCGTTTCTAAGGCAAAGTCCATACATTCCCAGTCTTTACCTACGTTCAGAACTCCAAGTCTATACACTAGTAAAGTCTGCACATTGTGCCTTGAAGCTGTTCAAGTCTATACATTGTCTCGAGCATTCAAAGTCTATACAACATTGTTGAGTGGAAGTCTGTACAGCCGTTGGGTTGCCAAAGTCCATACATTGTGAATCTCAAAGTCTGTACAGACTTTGCCTTGTTCAAGTCTGTACATCGCCCCTTTGGCAAGACTATACATTGAAAGTCTATACACTCGATTGCCTTGCCTTGATCAAGTCTGTACAGAGCTTCCTTGTTCAAGTCTGTACATCGCTCAGTTGGCAAGTCTATACATTGGAAGTATATACATTCCTTTGCCTTGCATCGCTCATCAAGTCTGTACAGCTTTTCTCTTTGCATGTCTGTACATCGTCCATGAAGTCTGAACAACGAGCAAGTATGTACATCGCTCATTTGTCTTGGCAAGTCTGCACATCGTTAAGTCTATACTTTGTCCAATGCATTGCATTCATCAGTCATGAAGTCTGTACATTGAGTTGAAGCCTGCCTAAGTCCATACAGTGGCTGCTGTTCTTCAGAGTCTGTACATTGCATACTTTGAAGTCTATACATTGGCTTTGAGCTGAAGTCTATACATTACTTCAGGCTGAGCAAGTCTATACATTGCATGCTCGTTCATTCAAGTCCATACTTTGTCCTGAAGCATGTACAAGTCTGTACGTTGTCTGCCTGTCGATTGAAATGTCTATACATTGATGTTTGCATTGTAAAGTCCATACATTGAACAATGCCTGCACATTGCATTACACTTCAGCAACTCTATACACTGCTTCAGCTCTGATTCATGAAGTCTATACATCGCTACAGCTTTGTTTTCACATAGTCTGTACAACGCAATTGTCCTGCTTCATGAAGTCTATACATTGCTTCGTCTTCACAAGTCTATACAGCGAAGTCTATACACTGCAATGCATATACTTAAACTGATAATGTGATTCTCTGTCTGACAGGCACCCTTCGTGAAGCCTAATGAAGGCACGTGATCCGAGGATAAGGGGAGTGCCCAGATGATGACACGTGTACTGACAGCCTGCCGGATGCTGCCACGTGGTCCGAATTCTTAGGGCTGGAAATGTGGAGAGCACACGTCCCAGTTGCTGCTGCCATAAATAGAAGCCTTCCTCCATCTGAAGAAAAAATGAGAAGAACAGCAGAGGGATGATCGAGACTGTGAGTGATGAAGAAGTGAGGCAGAGAGCAGCAGAAGAGGAAAAAGAAGAAGAAGAGAAAAGAAGAGATAGAGAGAGTCTGCACGATCGAGTGTCAGAAAAAGAAAGAGAAAAAGAGAAGGAGAAGAGAGAGAGTGAGAGTTCGTGGAGAAGAAGAAAGAAGTCTCGACTGAAGATCTGTCTACTGGACCATGGATCAAATCCAGGCCAGTCAGCTCCATAGGAGCCATATCTATGTTATCTTTCTTTTCAGCTTTCTGATCGCTGTGTATTTTTCCTTTCTTATTTTTAATTTCTTTTGTTATTTGTTCATCATTGTTCATCCGACTCTCTGGATTGAGGTCGGGTTCCTCCTGTGGACTCAGGAGAAGGGAGACATTGTGTCTCCGGTTGCAAGTGGCTGGGAGTCACTTGTTGGGTTCCCTCCGGGTTGGAGGAAGGGAGACTTGTCTCCGGTTCTGGTCTTGTGGGTTGCAAGTCCAGGTGTTCCCTCCTGGTCTGGAGGAAGAGAGACCTAGTCTCTGGTTCCAAGTGGCTGGGAGTCACTTAGAGTGTCCCTCCGGTTTGGAGGAAGAGGGGATGTTGTTCCCCTGGTCAAGCTGTTTAGCAGCAAGTGTTCGCAGACTGAGTCTGCTGGTTCTAGCATTAGCTAGTGAAGCCTCACTCCGGTTGGGAGTGAGGGGTGGATGTAGGTCTGGAGGACCGAACCACCTAAAAAATTATATGTGCAGTGGTTTACCTTGTGTGTTAGCTCCATATCTTCTACCACCCTTCAAAGGTTGTCTGAGCTTTCATATTGCTATCTGTGCAGTAGGTTGTTTACCTTCTTCTGCTTCTGCTAGTTGATTGTCTAGGCGCAAGATAGATGTTTGTTCTTCGGTTCAAAAGAAATTCTGATTAGTTATCCACTTTGTGTATCTTGTTCTAGTTAGTGTTCTTGTTTTCATTGAGTGAAAAGTTTTTAAGGGTGGGATTCATTCACCCCCCCTCTGAATCCAGCACACCGATCCTATCGAACTGAAGAGTTCGATTACTGAGGCATATATTATTGAAGAAATTTTAAACTTCAGTTCGATGTACTTTGAGCATGAGATTCAAACTCGTCGTACTCGACCTCCACGTCATGATGATGGGGGAGTTGCTGATTCGTCTGATCGGCTCTCTATATTTAAGCATCCTGGACGTGCGTTCGGACGTTGCTTGACTCGCACGCTCGAAGATAGAGAGTTGTACGCTGCAGAGATATATATTCTTCTGAATTGTACTAAGATTGAACCCTATGTAGAGTAAGTTCTTAACTCACATTTCCTTATGTACATAAGTTGTTTATCCTTCTTCTTGCCATTTAAGGTAGTAGTGTTTTCATATTGCAGACAAATTGATTCAGAATTAGTACAAAAATATCCAAATATCTTGGACGTGGAGGTTGAAAAAGAACGCGAGAAGTTTTTTGCTAGATGGCTAAAATATCGAGTTAGTGTCGATAATTCAATATATACGTTTCCATTTACTTCTGTTGAGGTAAATGTTAATATTTTAACTACTCTGATTTACATATAGGTTGAACAAGGTCTTATTACTGATGAAAGAGTATAAGAGATAAGTTATGGCCCCTCGAAAGTTGCACGTGCCTATCCAGGATATATTGTGAATGGATACAGATTTCACACAAGGGATTATGGATGAAACAAGTCGACGATGAACAATGGTGTATGTGTTAAGGGAAGTGCATACAATGAAAATGAACTAGACTACTATGGTATTCTTGGGGAAGTCATAGAATTGCAGTATTTGGGACAAGACAATCATGTATTTCTATTTAAGTGTCATTGGTTTGATCCTAATTTTATTCGACATGACACAACATATGAGATTGTTGATGTCAAACATAGGTCTAAACTTAATACATATGAACCATTCATTTTGGCCACACAAGCCCAGCAAGTGTATTATTCAAGCTATTCATCGTCCAAGAATAAAGATTGGTGGGTAGTTTGTAGGGTTAAAGCAAGATTTTTTCCCACTTATGAGTTGAATCTGAGTGAAACTGTCTCAGAGGATGTCAATGCCGAATATTTTCAATCAAACGAAGTTGGCACTGTAGGTTCCACACATCTTCATTTGGACGATTTGATGAGCCACTGTTGTTACATACGGGAAATGAAGTGGAAGAAGTCGATCCGACGGAGCTAAATATTGATGTTATAGGGGAGGAGGAGTCCTCTGAAGAGGAAGGGTTTGAATTTGATGAGGGTACTACCGATGACGAAGATGAGACTGAGTTAGATATATCATCAGCATCGGAAGAGGAAATGGATAATATTTGATAATTTAGTAAGAAAATTTTACATTTTAGCATAATTTTTAATGACTATTGTAAATCTTATATAATTGTGGATTAATATGCATTAATTTTATTATTCTTAATAAAGAGATGGTCCGAGGAGGTTGTACTGGGAGTGGGAGGAGATAGGGCAGTGGAAGGGGCTCTACTCCCTCCTCTTTGGCATCTACTTCGGGCACATGTATATCTATTCAAATATTTAACTATATAAGTGTGTTAATTTTTGTTGTACCCGGATAATTTCCCCAGCAAAATACCAAGAAATAAGGGTTCAGGAATTTTCCCGAACACCTTTAAGGCATGAGCTACCCGGCCATCCTTACAACTCCCGGGACCTCACCAGGGACCCTAACCAGTTTGCCATGACAGGCGGCTACACGGATGACTAACAGGGACCAATACCAGCTACCCAACTACGGGTTTTGTTCGTACTCCACATGGCCGCCCGGGCCAACCCGGGGGCACCCCGACTACAAGCCACGCCACGTGGCACCCAGTGAAAGGGCCGAGGGCCCACTCTGAGACACTTACTTCTAAGCCTTCAAGGTCAAAGGGAGACCTAATTAGGCCAACCACAAGCTTTGGAGACCCGCCGCATGCATATACGGCTCACATGTGTGTGTTCGACATTTTTCAGAACACCTTGTGGGAGCGTATATCCCAGCCCTTCTACACCAAACCACGGGCTACCCCGTGGTTCTAGCACACTAATTGGGTTCTACAACGACCCCCCAGTAAGTTGGGGCTACCCCTGACCCTCAGACATGTGGCAATGAGCCACTTAAGCTTAGCTCTCGGGCCAACCCGAGGCTACCCCGTCAACCGGCCGTGCAACGCGGCACATAGCCCGAGACACGGCCCATGAGCCTAAAGTGCCTCTCCTTAGCTCCCATGAGCCCCCATCCTCAGTCCAAGGCCCGTCCCGAGGCCCCGCAGCCAGTTACCCAAGCCGTTTGACAACCCGGGGTGTGTCGGGCATTTACCCAAACACCTTGCAAGCGGCTACTATGATTCTACAACAGCGGCCCCTACGGGCCACCCCAGCATCCCGGAACCCTGTGTCCCTCAAAGGACACTCCCAGACGACAAAAGAAGACCCCCGGGGGCCATTCCTTAGGGTTGCGACGTGCCCGGGGCCAGTTCGCCCTAGGGGCCGTGCCCTCTCTCTAGCCCGGTGGCCCCACGGCCCCGCTTAGTCCCAGTTTGTTCGATTATCAGTCTCTGTTCGTCTGACTCCCTAATCCGGGGGGGAGGCTCGCACCGTTCGTCCATACCAGTTCGTGGGAGCAACACGCGGAAGCAGGAAGCAACAGCACGGGGGAGCGGTCCTCGGCAGTCAACGCGCTCACAAGTCTCCACGTATCCTCCCAGCACTTGTCCTTTTCTTCTTAGTTTAATTTAGGAAGAAAAATAACAAAAATCCAATTTTATAGAGGTGGGCCCCTCTCTCTCTCCTTCCATCCAGTCCGCCTAAACCCCATTACAATAAAAAAAACTTTTTTTAATTAAAAAAAAGGGGCCCAAGCCAGTCTGCCTAAACCCCCCAGGGGGGGTTTAGGCGGACCAGCCTGACCCCTCAAGCTGGTCCGCCTAAACCCCATCCAAAACTTAAAAAAAAGATTTTTTAAACAAAAAAACCCCTCCAAAGAGGGGTTTAGGCAGACCAGACCATCCCATGGGGCTGGTCCGCCTAAATCCCCCCTGGAGGAGGGGTTTAGGCAGGCCAGACCAGCCCCTTGGGCTGGTCCGCCTAAACCCTATCTCCCCCACTCCGTTACACACATAAAAAATAAAAATAAAATATGTTTCTTAGGGTTTACTTGGACCAAGTTGAACCCTCAACTTGGTCTGCCTAAACCCCACCCCCCACCTCTTTAACTTCCTATAAATTCCCCCCTTATAAGCTCAAGGGGCACACAACGCATGTAGATAGGCACGAGCAGACTCACAAGCAGAAGGATAAGCACCCCCGACCTAATTGTCGCACCCTCGGACTCTCGAGGCTTTCGGCAAGGGTCGGGAATGCGAGAAGATAAGTGCGTGCGCAGTTGGCTTGCTAGTCAGCTCACACACGCTGGGGGTATGTCACATGTACTTCCCGCACACGGCGTTTAGCCGTCTCACACAAGTCCATCCTCATCGCATGTAAGGTGACTATGTCAACGGCGAATACGCCCACATCCTGGGTCCGCCCGTGTATGCCAACTTACGGTGATGAAACACACTCCATGATGCCGCACCTAATTCTGACACGGAATCGCGTGCCTACGGCTCACCCCCAGCCGGCCGTTGGCCACTCAGATTACCAACTAGAGTCTAGTCGGACCTCTGGCCCGGGAATCATAGTCCCGGGGCCGACCTCGACTCCCCGGCATGACGACACTGGACGTCCGAGACCCGGACCCGACCGCTCACTTTGAGCCGTGTCCGACTTCCACCAGGCGCCAGTCCACACCCGCCCTGTCCACCAAGGTAGTTGGGCTCGCATCGATCCCTTTATAATGAGCTTCTGTAAAACACGTGGATATCCGCTTTGTTACGCAATGACCCGGGGACCGACCCACGTGTCAGAGTTGTCCCGCGGCTTGCGCCAGTTGCACTTTGTCCCCCTCGGCCCATTTGTAAAGCCCACGTGACCCTCATACAGCATAAAACTAGTGGAATACAAGCACCCGCATTCGGGTCCCCAATTTTCTACCTACACCTCTCGGCATACGTGCCTAACATCCTGACTCCAGTAAACACCCATCAGTCGAAAGCGCACCCACAATTGCGGAATGCTCCCAGCCCTCTACCCACGGCTTCAGATATTTATACAGGCTTCTCTTCAGCATGGAATGAAGGTGTTCGGATTCAATCTGATGTAAATAAACACCGGTTGCTTGCATCCGGTGGGGAAAGACGTCCAGTACACGATTCCCACAATCGTCTGTGCACTCACACCCGTGGATCCATTTCTCTCCACGTGTCGCCCGATCTCTCGAGACACGTGTCGCGTCCTGGTGACGCTTCCCCGGTCAACCATTGGTTCCATGGGTGATTGTCGAGAAATCGACTGGCACGCCCGCACCCTGTCCGTTTAACCCATACCCTTACATTTTCGTGCCATTCGACCCTTTTCGACTTTCCCTAAGAGGAGAGTGCCCAATACCGCTGTGAGAGGCATGCAACCGTAAGGAGGATACCTGAGATATATCAAACTCCCATGTCTTCCTTTCACACTATATCCCTTACTTCACCCCGGTCATCGGCATAAAAACCCCCGCAACAGAGAGGATGGCACGCCCGGTGGGACGTCTCATGCCTTCCTTCTTTTTGCTGATGAAAGCCTATGCTAGCCCTGAAGCCCTGGTGCCCCTTCCCTATCCTTGTAGGAGAGGCAGAGGAGGGTACTCGCGCGCGCATTCTCTAGCAGCTTCCGATTCGCGTTCTGACTGTCGGACCTCGCTCGGCGACTGTCAGCAGCCGTCGCCTCTGCAGCACTCAGTGCTCCAGCAACCATGGAGGCCGTCACCTACGGTCCCAATGTCATTGCCACCCACGCTCGGGTGGGCTACTTGGTGACGTCGATTGCTTTCGACAGCTTCGCTCCCGTCATCGGATCGCCCTACTTTTTGGGCGTCATCCCTGTGACTGCCTCTAAGCCAATCCATGTTTCTCCGTCAGCTCCCGTCGTCAATGTGCCACGCACACCTCCAGCCCCGGTGGCCCACCTGAGCACCAGGTACCAGACCGCCACCACTGGCCCCTGCAGGGCCTCCAGATCATCACAGGCCCGGGTAAGCGTTAGCTCCCGAGGCTAGCCTCGTCCGATCTCCGGCATGGGTCCCGCACCCCGGAGCTCGGTCACCATCTCAACACCTTCCTCGGGTTTCCAACCCCGAGCCCCAGCAAAGCCGGCACCCAACACGGGCTCCCAGCCCCGGGTCCACGGCTTCTCAGCACCTTCCTCGGGTTTCCAACCCTGAGCCCCAGCAAAGCCGGCACCCAACACAGGCTCCCAGCCTCAGGTCTACGGATTCTCAGCATCTTCCTCGGGTTTCCAACCCCGAGCCCCAGCAAAGCCGGCACCCAACACGGGCTCCCAACCCCAGGTTCACGGCTTCTCAACATCTTCTTCGGGTTTCCAACTTCGAGCCCCAGCAAAGCCGGCACCCAACACGGGCTCCCAGCCCCGGGTTCACGGCTCCTCAGCGCCTTCCTCGGGCCCGCAGGCCCAAGCCCCAGCAAAGCTGACCCCCAACACAGGCTCCTAGCCCAGGGTCCACGGCTCCTCAGCGCCTTCCTTGGGCCCGAAGGCCCAAGCCCTGGCAAAGCCGACACCCAACACGGGCTCCCAACCCCGGGTCCACGGCTCCTCAGCGCCTTCCTCTGGCCCGCAGGCCCGAGCCCCGGCAAAGCCGACCCCCAACATGGGCTCCCAGCCCTGAGTCGACGGCTCTTCGGTATTGTACTCGGGGCCCCGGTTCCGAGCTCCAGTTGAACCGGCTCTCCCTGCGGGTCTCCTACCCAGGGGGCAAGGTTCCTCAGCACCTTCCTCGGGCCTCCCGACCTGGGCCCGGGCTACGCCGACACTCACCGGGGGTCCTCGACCCAGGGTTGTCGGCACCTCAACACTTCCAACGGCATCGCTTCCCGGTGCGAGAGTGTCATCTCGAGCATCGGCAACACTTCTATCGGCATGGGCAAAGGCTTATACCCGGGTCGCTCGGTCATCGACTCCCGGCGCGGGTCTCATACCTCGGGGGCCGGTCCCAGTATCTCCGACTGACAGCTTCACGCTGTCGGTCGCTCCAAGCCGGGTCTTCTCGATCTACCATCTCGGGGCGGGATCTTCCTCCGCTCCACAGAAGAAACGCCGCCATGGCCGCAAAGGCAGACGACTCGCCGCTGCAACCAGCAACTTCTATAAGACTGTTCTTGTCGGTGACTTGCGGATCTGTCTCGATGGGGGTGAACCCATCATACCCCAGAAGCGGACCATTCCTACCATCTCTACCTCCAACCATTTTGACCTCTTGCGGCAAACTCGAGAGGACGGGGCGAAGCTCAGAGGAGCGGGCTCCTCGGCAACAGTTCGGGGGCACCCACCGCAGCCCGACACACAGGCTCCCAAGGCAACTCGTCGAAAAAATGACGACAAGGGAAACCAACAATCCGACTTGAGGAAAATTTGGGTCACCCTAGAGGGAGCTCAAGCCATTCAAAGGGCACGTATTAGAAACCCCCTGCGAGCACTCAGACGCGGCGTCAGGGAGGATGCGACTGGGCTCACAGTATCACCATCTAACGATGCCCAGTCATCTAATGTCCCCCACATAAGCAAGCAAAGGCAAAGGCCAGCCCGCTCCCGGGCCCTCCAGTAGCCTGTCCCGGACTCTCCTCTGACCGATATCGGGAGTGAGCCCCCTCTGCAATGCTCCTCGGTCTTTGACAGGCTAGGGGCGCCTGTCCGCCCCGAGCGACACCCCCCGCGGGAAGCGGACGGCCCGATTAATCAACGACGCGGTTCGAGTGTTCGCGTGTTACACCACCGGACACCCAATCTGACAGCTTGAATCATCCCCAGTCCCACTTCAAGAGGCTGCGCCATCAGGCTCCGCTGCCTCCCCCAATAGGTCACATCGGTACTTCTATCGGACCATAGTTGTCGGAACAAGCGGAAGAGGTCCCGGTGGAAGACCGCGACCCACCTATCAACGTAGAGCCGGTCAACAATGACCCTCCTGCGAACGAGGCTCAAGAAGTGACCCTCGACACTCTCATGAAGAAGAACCAGCATCTAAAGGCCCTCCTGCAAGACCTCCTCCAGGAACGGGACCTTCATCCTCAACAACCTGCTAGACCCCAGGTCGAGGCACCGGCTCCGCCAGCAGTGCGCGATGCTGCCAACACCTCAGTGGCGATCACCCGAACCCCATTGGAAATTGGGTTTGGCACACCCCCGGTTGAGGCCCAGCCGCGAGCCTCCAATACGCCAATGCCAGAAAATCTCCTGGCGCAACGCCAGATGATCAAGCGTATTGTAGAGACCAAGCTCGCCCAGTATGGTGAAGGGGTTGTCACAGTAGATCTCTACAGTGTGCCCTACCCGCTTCACCACCAGTTGAAAAAGCTTCCCCCAGAGTACGCCAAGCCCCCGAAGCTGCAAAAGTTTGATGGGCAGGGGTCGCCACATGAACACTTGTCCTACTATGTTACGGCCATGGGCGAGTTAGCATTGGATGAATCATATCTCCTCCGCTACTTCGCTACTTCACTCACGGGAGCGGCCTTTCAATGGTATTCCCGTCTGAAGCCCAACTCAGTGATCGACTGGGCGGACCTCCAGAAGAAATTCCTCGACCGCTTTCAAACGGTCGAGCGAAAGATTTCCCTGGCCGAACTCTGTTCTCTTCGGCAGAAAAAGGGTGAGAGGGCCCTCGACTTCATCAAGAAGTGGTGAGACCTCAGCATGAGGTGTGTCAATCCACCTGTTCAGGAGGATGCCATTACCATATGCCGTCGAGGCTTGGCAGCCGAGGTCAGCGAAAAGCTTCTCGGCACCAATATCAAAGGCTTCGACCAACTCAATTTGGCAGTTGCAGAAATAGAGATGTTCTTCGTCGATAACCCGAGCTATACTGCAGTAAAGGGTAAGCAAGCGCGAGAACACCTGTTAGGGTGCTAAGTCCGGATACAGAGGGGGGTGAATGTATCCCCTTCAGAAATAATGCCCAAATTAAAACTCTAAAGCTCAGATATGCGGAATAAAAACTAATGAGCTCTGCAAGATGAGATGATAAGATAACACATGATCAAACAGTTGGACTGTAACAATGCAGCCACCTGATCAAACCAGAAATGCAGACAGAACTATGCAACCCAAACACACCTAGCAAAATATAATACTCAAGGTTACTGCAGATAGGAACAATATAAACAATCCAAGATAACATAACTAACCATGCATGCATAACCTGTGAATGGGAGGTAGGAGGCAAGGAGCAAACGCACAAAACAAACCACTGCACAGTAGATTTTTTAGGTGGTTCGGTCACCAAGACCTACATCCACCCCTCACTCCCAACCGGAGTGAGGCTTCACTAGCCAACGCTAGAAACAAGCAGACTCAGTCTGCGAACACTTGCTGCCACACAGCTTGACCAGGGGAACAGCCTCCCCTCTTCCTCACAACCGGAGGGACACCCCAAGTGACTCCCAGCCACTTGAAAACTAGAGACCGAAGTCTCTCTTCCTCCAAACCAGGAGGGAACCCACCAGTGACTCCCAGTCACCAGCAAACCAGAGGTCAAAGACCTCTCTTCCTCCAGACCAGGAGGGACCCATGGACTTGCAACCCACAAGCCCAGAACCGGAGATCAGATCTCCCTTCTCTTGAGTCCACAGGAGGAACCCGATCCCCAACAGGGCAATCGGAAGAACAAAGCTAACCAGAGAAACAAAATGAAAAATAAGAAAACATAAAAGGAACAGCGACAAAGGCTGGAAATGAAACACAATAGTCGTTCTGGATTTGATCCACGAACAGACTGAACAGGTCTTCAATAGAACTCTCTCCTCTCTTCTTTTCTTCCTCTTCTTTCTTCTTCTCAGCTCACGCAATCTTTCTCTCTTTCTTCTGCTGCTCTCACTCTCTATTTTCTTCTCTTTCGCAGGCTCTCCCTATCTCTTCTTTTCTCTTCTTCTTCTGCTCTTTTGATCGTTGCTCTCTTTCTTCTGCTTCTCTACTTTCTTCACTGGCTTCTATTCTCTCTGTATATACTTGGCCACTTAGATCACTCTTCATCCGAAGACGAAGCCTTCTATTTATATCAGCAGCAGCACTGGGCGCGTGTGGTCTCCACAGCTCCCGCCCAAACCTTGGACCGCGTGGCAGCTCTCCAGCAAGCTTCAGCACACGTTGTAGATCGTGATAAATCCACACATGGAGAAGAGATTTAAATATGAGAAAGCATAATGCAAATAAGGGGGAGATGATATAATAATAAGGGAAAGAAGCACGTGGTGCTACTAAGGAGGGTGATCGCCAAAGGGGTTACCTCAAGAAGAAACAAAGAAGATCGCGAATACCTGGTGAAAAATAGAACGCGGGATGGATTGTGAATTCCTCCTCCTCCTTCAACCGGCCGGCCGATGAAGGGGGTTTTCCTTTATTGATTACCTTGCAAAAGAGACAAAACAAACAAGTAAAAAGGTGGATCAGCCAAGTGAATGTAGTATCAATCCCAAAATAGAAAATATGATGAAAAGGATAAAAACATGCGCACCTCTTTTTTTTGTTTTAAAACCCCTAAAGAAAATAGGGAGGGAGGAGATGTGATGCAGCTAATGCAAACGTAAAAGAAAAGAAAAACACAGTGGACGTGATGATCGGTTGATGAAGACAAAACAACACAACAGAATAAAAGAAAAAAAACCCTGCTGTCCCTGACGACAGTAAAGGGAAACAAGGTGGACGCGGTTGATCGGAAGCAGAGGAAGCAGAGGAAGCAGAGAAGATGAAGCTCTGAACTTGTAACCGTAAACCTGTGGACTCTCTGACCCGTCAACCTCTGTCTAGATCGACCAGAGCATCCTTTTATAGATTTCAATCGAAGATAAGCTCAAATTTGGGAAGATAAGGATAGGCAATGATCAAAGAAGGCAGGACTCTAGCTCCAATTCGAGCAAGGAGACCAACGGAGGCAGGGAACTCTCCAGGAAAGACGAGTTTAAGCAGGACACGAAAGGTGAAACACGACCTTCGGAAGGGCGTCAAATCACAAATTGACGACCTACATCAAGACGTTACTCAAAGCACGACCATGATCAAGGGCGTCACTTCTTGGATTAAATTTTGGCAATAAAACTTACTTTATTTGAAAATTACGAGAACACGCCTGGGATAAAGGCGTTAATTGAAAACACGCCTTGAGGAAGGACGTTAATCAATAATTTGAATTTATGTTGAATTTATTTTGAAACCGGATAATATCAGGAATTGACGCCCTGACATTTGGTCGTCCTTTCTTTTCAACACGCCCTATGTTAGGTCGCTATATAAAACACGCCCCTCATTAGGTCGCGAATCACAAAAAATGCAAAGACCAACTCAAAAACACACAAAAATAGAAAAACTTCATATTATGGAAATATTGAAGTTCACATTGGGGCGTCAACATAGTGACATGAGATTTGATCAACATAGCGTCAATTTTGGCGTGTCTACAGCTGCCCCGCTTTGGCGTCTGCTTTGCAAGGGAGTGAGACGAAATGGAGGAAAAGTGCGACGAGCGGAATGAAGTGGAGTGAACTGATAAGGAGATGCCAAGGTGTGATGTGACACGCCTCAGACACTAAGCATTGGAAATCTTTCCAAGATTCAAAGTGAAACAACTCCGGGTGATTCCAAGGAAGTATCGATTTGTTGGATAAAGGAGATTTAAACTAAGTAAATAAAAATGTAAGGTAAAAGGTGTGCGCGCGGGCACGACAGGGAAAGACCATTGGAGAGCGGTTACCAACCAATGTGGACGTGCTACAACCAAGGTAGATTTGCAGAAAGATAAAGAGAATTGAGATGGAGATCCAACAAAGGGATCTTTTCAAGGAATCAGCCTGAGCGGCTTCAGATAGAATAAAGTACTTGATTTGGAATGGAATATCTCATGTCAACTCAATCAAGAGTGAGTGACCTTCATTATTGCCTTAATATGAAGATTTTCAGCACGAAAACTCAAAGTCCTACATGATGCATGCTGGGCTAAAAGAAAAGATTAAAACAAACTAAGAATATAGAAAATAATCAAGGATAATATTGCTAAGCCATCCAGATTTGGTCAAGAATCCAAGTTTCTGAGCTGACACTAAGCCGAAGCCCGTTTGTCCGCGCATCAACTCAGAAAGCGGAACCATCGTCCCAGACCTTTAACGACTCAACGGCCTATCCGTGCGATCAAGATTCTCCTGGAATTATCACTGTTTTTGATGAAGAGGAACTCAAATTCCAGGTTCATCAGAACCACAAGGTCCTTGATATACTATAATAGCGTAGATACCATATAGTAAAAATGCTTACAGAAAATAAATACAAGATGATGAGCGCGATGTTACTTCCATGAGCAACCCAAGCGTCTCGAAATCTGCACTCTGCTGCACTTGAAACTCATTAGTCCTCACATGATTAAAAATAATCCTCAATTTCAAAAAATGATCATAAGTGCTTAATTAAAACAATTTCAATAAAATAAAAGCACTTAAGTTCATCAGATCATATTCAGAGAACCAGAGAACCAAATTCATAAACTCACAAAAACACGCCTAGATATCACGGCGTCAAAATCATGAAAGGCGCCTTATGTGAGGGCGTCAAAATGAGAAACACGCCCTTTATCAAGGCGTGAACAGCATCGATAGTTCAAGAAGGAAACGACCCACTAAAGGGCGTTACACAAAACACGACCTCAGTAAGGTCGTCAATTCAACAATTGACGCCCTAACAAAAGGCGTTAATTAACCTCAAGCTTCCGTTTCCAAATCGACAGCCAAACCCAGTCCTAATAGCCCTCAACCTCTAACTCCGAACAGCCTTAAGATCTCCCGGACCTCTATAAAGGGAAGGCAATTCCAATCAACCAAAGCAATCCTTCGAGCTCTGTTCTACTGCTTCTTCTTCTGTCTGTTCTTCTGCAGGCACCGCAACCTGGAAACCGAAGATGGAGAGGGCGATTAAGAGGTCCAAGTTCTCCACTCCCAGGTTAACTGATATCAATGGGCATATAAGCAACAGGATTTCCATGAACCAAGTAATGTATCCTCTGTTCTTCTCTTAACTTCTCCGAATCAAAAGATGTTTTCAATTGTTCTGCTGTTCCTGCATGCTCACTTTCTCTTCTGTCCATGCATTCTTTTCTGTTCATTGTTTTCCACAGGACTATCCATTGGTGCCAGGAGCTAGGAGATTTACAAAAAACAAGTGGCTCCCCCTTATCCTTTCCAAGCTTTCTTCAGACATGAGAATTTATCTTGCAAGATGGCACCTTTTGGGCCTAATCACCCATGCCAAACATCATGACCAAATCCATTTAGATTGGGCTGCCATAGGAGCTCTACTTGAAATATGGCACCCTTCCACTCATACCTTTCTCTTTTCAACTTTTGAAGCCACTATCTTATTAGAGGAATTGGAGATCACCTTGGGTTTGAAGAGAACGAAGCAAGGAGATGAAGAAAAGATGGCCATCATGCCAAAACCAATCTCTCCTCATGAACTGTTAACAAGCTTGATTCCTAGCCCAAACTTAGTGAACCAAATCAAAGCTACCAAAGGCATCAACCTTCTAAAGCTCGCTTCATGGGTGTACAAGAGAGCGGATCAAGCCAAAGAAGATGAGGAGATAGAGCGGGTAGCAAAAGCCTTCGTGGTGTGCTTAGCAGGAGCGATCTTATTCCCGTCCACGGAGGACTTTCTAGAAGAGGCCCAATTAAGCGCCATAGTTAGCTTATGGGAAGGAGATAGAGTTGGACCGGCTATTCTAGCCTATCTCTATAGTGGGCTCACCTCGGCGGCGATGGGAAGGCCCATCTACGGATGCATGCTAGCACTCTCTAGTTGGGTAGATTTCCACTTCAAGTTCGATCCATGTGATGAAGCCCAACAATCCTCAAGGATCTTCTCAAAAAGCCCACTCTCTTATATGACCGGTTCACTTGGAATAAGCAATAGAGTGATGAACCGAATTCCTCAAATCAAAAAGAGAGTGGAATGGAGAGAGCATCTCAAAGTAATGCCAAAGAATCTCTTTACTTGCGCCCCGGGAATACTCAAGACTCAAGATATCCGTGCAAGATTTTCTCCCGGGACGGACCTTCGTCTCATAGGCGCTTCGGAATTCGTGCTGTATAATTCACACCGGTGCCTCCCTCAACTCGGGCTTCCACGACAAATCCTCGAAGATCCCTCTCATCTTCCTCCAATCAAGATACGGGATCTAGGCGGCAATGAGGATGGTGAAGAATGCACAACAGTTCAAGCTCTCTGGAAAATCTGCAAGACTTATCAACCTGTAGAGAGCTTAGAAGAAGACAGAGAACAGTGGAAGACATATGTAATAGCTCTGAGAAAATTGAGGCCCAATGTGGCTCATTAAACATTGTAATCTTTTCTTAAATAAATCAATGATATTTCCTTTAATTGAGCCATCTATACTGTGTTTCTGATTGATCTCTTCCAACGTTGTGTGATTCTGTTGCAAATAACGCCTCTCGCAATGTCGTTAATTCTATAGACGACGCCTCAGACAATGTCGCTTTCAGCATTCCAGTTCACACATTTGACGCCTTCCCCGATAGGCGTTAACTAAACAACGACTTAGAACAGGGCGTTAATTGATTCAAATTCCCCAAAAGTATTCGTTGAAATTCCAAAAGTAACGCCCTTAGCAAAGCCACGTTTCAACAAGGTAACGCCCCAATTATAGTCGTTACTCAAAAACAGTAATGATTATTCCCATCAAATCAATCAATTGCCATTAAATGCGTCTGACGACGGTTATCATTCCCCATGCACACGAAAGTAACGCCTTAAGAAACGTCGTCAATTATTAAGAAACGCCTTGATGTCCGTCGTTGATTTCTCAATACGCGGCCTTCCTTAAGTCGTGATTTCTTTTTGACCGTTCGACTTAACTTCCCTCCTTCCTTCTTCTTCCTCCGTCCATTTCCCCTCTTTCCTTTCTTCTGCAACCCTAACCGAGAACCCCCTCCCCAAACTCTCTCTATCTCTCTCCCTTCTAGCCCTAGCCCTAGCCATGGCCGGCGGAGGCTTGAAGCGGCAGAGGGTGGCTGCCCCAGAGGTGGTGGACCTGGGCGAAGACGCCCACGCCGAGGAGGAAGCCCCTCCCGCGGCGGCGGAGGAAGAACAGGCCGTGGCGGCCGGCGACGAGACCGGAGGACAAGGCGAGGAAGAAGGAGATGATGCTGGAGAAGAGGGAGAAAACGAGGAAGAAGGTGAAGGAAATGAAGAAGGACCAGACGAGGAAGAAGAAGAAAGAAATGAAGAAGAGCAACCGAGGGCCATCGTCCCACGCCCCGGCCAACTCCGGCGGCCACGTCAACCACGCCCCCAACCGGCAGAGCCAAAGCACAAGAAGGTAGGCCCCCAAACCCTATTCCCATTTTTTTATATTTTTATTTTTATTTTTCCTGTAATTTCCATAGCTCTCGGGGTAGAAACCCTGCAACCCAGAAAGAAGACGCCCTCAGGGGCGTCACGTTTTACAAAAGACACGCCCAACCCAAGGGCGTTAATTAAATTATTTTCCTGAAAAATAAATTAACCCCATGAGAACACGCCCTAAAGCATGTCGCCCATTTAAATTCATATTATGCTGTCAATTCTCGCATGCTGTTATTTTTTATTTCATTTTCTGAAAAATTTGGAAACCACGCCCCACACCAGGGCGTCAATTCAAAAACAGACGACCAAACCAGCGGTCGCCCATTCATTAATTCTTGATTAATTAACGAACCCAATTGGAAAAACGCCCCACCCAAGGGCGTGAATTGATAAAACCTTTTAGGATTTTTAGAAATTAACCACAAACACACGCCCAACACAGAGGCGTTTCATAGAAAAAAAATGACCTAGGGTAGGTCGTTATATTAAAGCACAAATAGAACCACGCCCTCCTTAAGGGCGCCAATTCAACGAAAAACGACCTGAGGAAGGTCGTTAACTCTAATAACATCAAAATTCAACCTGGGGCAATCAAAATGAAGTAAGCATGAATAATCAACACAATTAAGCCAAAAAAACTTATTTTATGCATGCAGGGGCTGATGAGGACACGCATCTCCTGGGTCATGGTCCGGGCAGCGTACTACGGCCTCCCCGAGTTCCAGAGAGCGAGGGTAGATGCTATGGGGTTCGGGGCCTTCCTTAGCATAGAGCCAGTTAGACCCGACCTACCACTCATTCAGGTTCTACGGGAGAGATGGGATAGGTCTAGCCGGGCATTCCTGATGCCTTGGGGACACATGATTCCTACCCTGGAGGACGTGGCTAGGATTACGGGGTTGAGGGTAGATGGAGAGGCTGTGAGTGGGATCACCTACCCAGACTACACCGAGTTCGCCGAGAGGTTGCTAGGATTGGAGATGGTTTATGAGACGCCTAGCGAGTGTAGGACGATCTTCCGCACCGACCTTACTACAGTGATGGGTTTAGGGAATGCTAGGCACAGATCAGGGGAGACCCTAGAGCAGTTCTCGCAGAGGTTGATAGACGGAGCTAGGGCAGTCTACTGCCAGGACCCAGCTGACAGGGAGAGAGCAGACCGAGACTTGAGGAGGTTCTTACTACTGCTGCTCGGGAGGCTATTGCTCGGGACAAAGGGCGACGTCATCAACTGCCGATTTCTAGGGATACTCGAGGACCTGGAGGCAGTTGGCAGCTACGCCTGGGGAGCGGCTCTGCTGGCGCATATGATGGCCGACTTGTCCACGGGGACAGGTCGAGAGACGACCGTCAGTGGCTTCTCACCTTTTCTTCAGGTATGCATTTTTCTTCTTTTCTTTTCTTTTATTTTTGTTATGCATGTGAATGCCTTCCTAATGCAATGCATGGATGCAGGTTTGGAGCCATCTCTACATGCCGATGGGGCGCGCTGACCCACGGCCTGGAGGTGAGGGAGCTTTCCCTCTAGCACGGCGCTGGGTGCCGATCGTCTTCGGCGCCCCACTCGGCTACGAGTTGTGGGTTTTACGGAGAGAGTTCCGCGACTTCCCTCCCTCGCTGGTATGTATGAATGTCATGCATCTTTATTTTGCATTTATTATGATGATGATGAAATGATGACATGTATGTTTATGAATGCAGGTGCAGTGGAGACCCTATGAGGGGATGACAGACGAGGGCCAGCCGTGGGTCGTAGCGGGCCGTCCTCGCTTTGAGCGTGAGCTTTGGGTTCACTGCTTGAGCGAGATCGAGCCGTTACGGCTTAGGTTGGTGATGAGGACGCTGGGCCTCCACCAGGAGTGGGTAGAGGTAGGCGAGCCACGCGGCATCGGGAAGAAGATGCGCGGTCGTACGAAGGCGACCGACTGGAGGGTGCGGTTCGAGGAGCAGTACGCCGACTGGCAGCGAGGCGGGACCAGAGTCACCTCTCGCGCGACTGACAGCTCCGAGTACCTCCGGCGCTACTGGGAGGTATACGCCGGCCGACCCCAGATGAGGGTCTTAGGGGTATGTATGAATGCACTTATTTCTAAATTAAATGCAAATGCTTATGTGACTATCATGTGACTAATATGTAATGGATGCAGGATGCGAGGGACATAGCAGTGATAGATGCCCAGGCCCATCTACACAGCCTGGAGGACCAGCTGACCGCCACACGGGCCGACCTAGAGACCCTGGTGAGTGTTTAAATTATTCCTATATGCACATGTATATATTTTTGTTGAATTGTTGATGATTAGCCACTGACGATCTCAATGAATGCAGCGTGCCCAGCAGGGAGCAGTGAGGATAGACCCAGGGGAGGCCTCCAGCTCGAGAGGGCCCAGTGCAGAGGTGACTGCACTGGCGGAGCAGCTAGCAGGAGCGGTGGCACGAGCTGAGGCAGCAGAGCGCGACCTCGCTTCACGGGTAAATTCCAAAACACAAATCCATTCAAACATGATTATATAATTATGCATTGATGAAATTCATTTTACAGACTGAGGAGCTTCGAGCCGCTCTTACCTGCGTTGATGAGGGCTTCCGTGCGACGAGCACACAGGTGAGTGGTTCAATCATATATTGCTTGAATTGAATCATTGCATTAATTGTGGAATTGATGATTTGCTTACCTGTTTGCAGACGACTCAGCTTCAGGCGGTACGTACCGAGTTGGCGATCCGTGATCAGCGGATCTCAGAGCTTGAGAGGTCCCTGAGGCGACGAGAGGAGCTTCCTCAGGACGTGGCCGAGCTGCGGGTGGCTCTTGAGCTGGAGCGACGGGAGCGTGCCCGTGAGCGCGAGGAGCGTGCTCGTGAGCGAGAGGAGTACCAGGCGGAGCGTGCCCGGTACCAGGAGCAGGTAGCAGCACGCGAGCGAGAGCTGGCAGACTCGAGGACCCAGTTGATCCTTTCTCAGGAGCGGCTACGAGTGTCTGAGGAGCGTCTCCAGCGAGGGCGTGAGCGAGCACGGGCTGCGGGGTACTCCTTCACCAGCTCCACCTTTGTGGCGGGCTCTTCCCTCCGAGAGAGGAGCGAGGCAGGGGGTCAGGTTCGGGTTCCAGCTTCTTCACGGGGGCCCATGCCTCCTCCACCAGCGCCAGCTCGGGACGGCGAGGAGGAGGTTGAGAGTAGGAGAGAGGAGGGTGGAGGCGAGAGCTGAGGGATTTACTTGTACTCCTCCACCCTCACACCTGTACTTAGATATTCATGATGTATATATATATGAGATTGAGATTTCTTTGTTACCTGAGCACTTTGTGTGGTTGTGGCCTTGTGTTTGTGTACTTTCTTCTTTCCACGTTCTTCGTGTTCGCTTTACTGTGCCCTGTTTCTGTAGCTGCTGTTCACACTTGAATAAACAGGTTAATTCATCTGTTCGACTTGGCCCCTTGCCCAATAAGCAAGGGGTAGCAATATTTTGACCTTAATGAGGGGTCAAGGGGCCAAGCCTTTAATCAAATAAGGTAAATAAAATAGCTGATAACGGGGAGATGCCTCATGCACAGCACGCATATGCCAACCATAAATAAAAGATGCCCATGCAAGCATACATCGTGAAGAAATGCATTTTTTTTCTTTTTTCACTTATTTATATTTTTTTGTTATTTTTCCTGAAAAACGCGCCTTAGAGTAGGTCGTGATTCGCATAGAGACGCCCTAGAACACGGCGTGAATTTGAAAAATGAAATCTGACTTTTGAAAAAGTAACGACCCGCGTGGGGACGTTATTCATAAAGAGACGACCTAATCTAGGACGTTAATTATATAAAAAGCGCCTTAGCCAAAGGCGTTAATTGAATTATTCTGCAAAAAAGTTGTCAAGGCTATCAAGACCACGGGTCCTACACGGTCACCATCCAAAATTTATTAACCTTTCTTGAGTAATTAAGGGGGGGTTGACGTGGTCATAGTTGACTTGTATTCGAGATTTCGCACAGTGCAATTTCTTTAGTCCGTCTTGACCATCCTGCCAGTTCGTGACTTGCCACATAGAAAGGATGGAAGAAAATATAAGGGAAGCCCATAAGGGATTCTGAGATGCTCAAGGCAAAGTTACCTCCCCTACCCTATGCCTGTTGGGGTTCGATCTTTGGCGTAGGAAAATTTGTTGCCTTTTTGCCTCTTTTACATTGCATGCATACGCCCAAGGTTTTCCTTGCGGGGACTTTGCCCTCTTGACATGCTTTTCTTTTCACAACTTGACTTTCACTTTGGAATTGATTTGCATTGATGAAAATAAACCTAATTGTACTTGGGCTTTTGTGGCATTTGCTCCCTTTTGGGCCCTGACTTCCACCTACTAGGGCGGCGGATAGGCTTGGCGTGTCTGCCTCGAGGTCTCCCTTCCTCCCTTATGGGCCGAAGAAGAAAAGAACGGGTATTGTCTTTCACTTTTAGTCAGGTTTTCGACTTTCCATCGGATTTTGCACTGCTTGAGCTCAAGAATGAAGCGTGTAGTGTGTGCGGGAATCAACCCCCTTTTAAATTAGCAAGACTGATGGATGAATTCTGAATTTTGACCTTTCGGACCTTGATCCTTCGTGTGCCATGGCACCAATTTTGATCTCTTTTTTTTGATTTTTGAAGAATTTATATTTTTGGAGGTTTTGAATCAATTTTCATTTTTTTGGATTTTGAAGATATGTATATTTTTTTGGATTTTTTGTTGAATCAAGGGTAGTATTTCTTAAGATATAAACCATTCCAAGGGTGAGTTAACTCTTCCCCTTCAGCATTACTCAGTTTATAAGCATTACCAGGATAAACTTCTTTTATGATAAACGGTCCTTCCCAATTGGGTTGGAGTTTGGAGCGGGGGCCACCCGGCTTTACAAAAATTCTCTTGATTACCATCTCACCGATTTCGAATTTTCTCTCAATTACTTTCTTTTGATAAAAACGTGAGAGCCTATTTTGATAAACGCGCGCATGCTCAGCGGCGACCAGACGCTTCTCATCTAGGAGTTCCAATTGGGCCAGGAGTGACTCACGACGTTCATCAATAGAAAATTCCTTATCCAATTGTACTCGCAGAGAGGGAATAAGAATCTCATAAGGGACTACCGCCTCCATCCCATAAGTAAGGGCGAAAGGGGTTTGCCCAGTAGGGGTTCGAATGGAAGTGCGATAGGCCCAGAGAGCTTCAACTAGCTTGTCTGGCCAATCCGAAAATTTATTAGCCTCACACGTCTTTTTGACAATTTTTATCAAAGTTTTGTTAGTTGCCTCTGCTTGGCCATTGCCCTGCGGATAATAGGGAGAAGAATGATGCAATGCAATGTTATACCTGTTGCAGAGATCCTTGATTTCTTGAGAGATAAATTGAGGTCCATTGTCGGTGACGATGGTGCTCGGGATGCCGAACCTCGTGATGATGTTCTTCATTATAAACGTGCAGACGGTTGATGCTTTGATTTCCACGTAAGCTTCTGCTTCCGCCCACTTGGTGAAGTACTCCGTTGCCGTGAGGATGAATGATTTTTGCTTGGTCAGGAGATTTGAATCACCAAGAGGTCCAATGATATCAAAAGCCCACATGGAAAATGGCCATGGGGAGGACGTAGGATGGAGTGAAGAAGCAGGGGAATGAATCTTATCGGCGTGCAGTTGGCACTTAACACACCTTCGAACATAGATAGAACAATCCTCTTCTAGAGTTGGCCAATAGAAACCTAGCATAAGGATCTTCTTAGCTAGCATCTGGCTATTCACATGACCACCACACACTCCAGAATGCGCCTCTTCCATGACTTTCCAAGATTCGTCATCGTCGAGGCATCTTAATAAAACACCGGTGAGCCCTCTCCTATAGAGCACACCTCCAACCAAAACATATCGTTGAGCCACTCTTCTAATTCCTTTCTTTTCTTCTGCGGTGGCTTCCTCGGGATAGGACTGATCATTGCAATACCTGGCAATCTCATAATACCAAGGCTTTTCTTCGTCAGCCAAATCTTCTTCCCAGTCTAGAAGCATGACCTCCTTGCCTTTAAGAGATTCCTCCTGCTTAACCTTTTCAAGCACTTTATCCCTAATATCAAGGAATGCACGATCCTTGATAGCTGGCGTGTCACGCTGATGAATTAGGGGAATATGAAAATCACGCTCAGGAGGGAATACTAAAGCAGAGGCCAAAGAAGCAAGGGCGTCGGCCAAGATATTCTGGCTACGAGGAACATGGACGAAAATCAATTTTGTAAAGAGCTTGACATAAGCTGAAGCGAGTTCCTGGTAGGGTTTGAGCTTGGGATTGATAGTGCGGCACTTGACCAACACTTGGCGCAGAATAAGCTAACTATCACCCACAATCCTCAAATGGGTGACACCATATCGATGAGCGGTTTGAAGACCGGCCAAAAGAGCTTCATACTCAGCTATATTATTGGTGGCGGGGAAAGTGAGCCGAGCAGCAAATGGGATGGTGACCCCTTCTGGTGTTAAAAGAACCATGCCGATCCCTCTTCCTTGGGAATTTAGAGCTCCATCAAAATGTAATGTCCACATAGGATCGTGGGGTTGATTAATGGACATCAGTTCTTCATCTGGAAACTCTGAATTGACAGGATCAAAACGAGGTAGAGGGTGATGAGCAAGATGTTCGGCAATGGCGTAACCTTTGATAGCTTTCTGTTGAATGTAAGTGATATCAAACTGAGAGAGGAAGCTTTGCCAGCGTGCTAATCGATCAGTGAGGACAGATTTTTCAAGGAGGAATTTAATCGGATTCATGCGAGCAATGAGGTGAACCTCGTGAGCTAGGAAATAATGCTTTAACTTCTGAACTACCCAGACTAAAGCAGCGCAAGTTTTCTCCATGGCTGAATACCTCTGTTCACAGGGGTTAAGAAGTTTAGACAAATAGTATGCTGCCCTCTCCTTACCTTCTTTGTCTACTTGAGCTAAGACAGCACCTACAGAGTCATCCAGGACTGAGACATAGAGAACGAGTGGTTTACCTGGAATCGGCGGCCTCAGGATAGGAGGATTGGCCAGATAATCCTTCAATCCGTCAAAGGCTGCCTGACACTAGTCATCCCAATTAAACTTGACTCCCGGCTTAGTAAGCTCGTAAAACGGCCTACATCTTTGCGAATGCTGGGAGACGAAGCGGCGAATGAATTGCAACCTCCCGATTAATCCTCGAACTTCCTTCAAATTCTTGGGAGGAGGCATATCTCTAATGGCCCTTGCCTTGTTGGGATCAACTTCAATTCCCCTCTTGCTAACAATGAAACCAAGCAATTTCCCTGAAGAAACACCAAACACGCACTTCTTGGGGTTCATCTTCAACTGATATTCTCGTGATCTTTGCAAGACTTTAGCTAGAACCCCATGATGTTCAATCCTTGTCCTTGATTTCACAACCAGGTCATCCACATACACCTCAATATAAATATGAATCATGTCATGAAAAATCGCCATCATAGCCCTCTGATAGGTGGCTCCAGCATTCTTAAGTCCAAAAGGCATGACCACATAACAATAAGTACCCCATGGTGTAGTGAATGATGTCTTCTCTTGATCTTCCTCAGCCAGACGAATTTGATTGTAACCTGAAAAGCCATCCATGAAAGAGAGAGTCTCAAATCCTGCCGTGTTATCAATCAAAACATCAATATGAGGGAGAGGGAAGTCTATACAAATCTGAACTTTTCCATCTTTCTTCATAACCGGGATGATGTTAGCCACCCAATTGGGGTAGAGGACAACTCTAACAAATCTAGCCTTATGGAGCTTGTCGACCTCTTCTTTCATCTTTAAAGCCATATTAGGGTGGAAACGTCTCAACCGTTGCTTGACCGGGACCGACCCTGGCTTAAGTGTAAGGCGGTGTTCAACGAGCGTAGGGTCTAAACCAGGCATATCTTCATAACTCCATGCGGAACGTGTCTTTGTATTCTTGCAGGACCAAAATGAGCGCCTCCTCTTCGGAGGGCGGTAAATTCTTGCTAATGAGGACAATCCTAGGCTCTTCCTCGGTACCCAAATTAATTTCTTTGGTAGGCTCTTCTACAGAGGCTGATGGTTCATCAAATCGTCTCATGCCACTGGTAAAAGCATCAGCCTCGTCCTCATATTCTTCATAGCTCTCTTCCCCCTCTTCAATAGGGTCTTCATCATTCATGATTTCATAGACACCCAAACCCTCATAAGAAACAACAGCACCCTCATATTCCAGCTCTGGCAGGATGATCGGATTTTCTATAAATTCAGGAAGAGCTAAACAAGCCTGGCATCTGATAGCTAACTCCAACAGAAACCTACGAGGAATCTGCTTACCCTTGGACTTCTTATGTGAATCTACCCCTTGAATTTTAGCATTAGTGAAAGATGAGGAGGAGCAACTAGCTTGATCAGAAAAGGGAAGGGCAGGAGGTGAAAAAGTGGATACATGAGGTAATACAGAGGAAGTCCCCTCACCAGAGGGGGAGAAAAGATTTAGCAATGAATCTTGAAGGAGCGGCCCCTGGGTCGGGACGCACTCAGAAGAGAAATAAGAGGTCTCCTCAACAGAAATGGAGGATTGGAAATTTGGGAATTTGGCGTTTTTTTTTCATTTTTGTCTTTTTCTTCATTTTTATTTTCTGTTTCAAGAAGAAAGCAGTGTGAAGGGAGGATAGCAGGAGGAGTGGAAATTGCCAGATCAGAGAAAGATTGAATCAGTGATGGCCCGCGCGGGGGCGTGATGGAGAGTTTAGAAAATCGCTCGAGGAGCGAAGAAGGAATTGTGAGAGAAACTTGGATTGTATCTGGAGACAAATTGATTATAATAGGAGGCGGTCTTGGCACGCGACCAAACCGATGAGAATATAGAGAAGCAAGCACAGATGGATGTATGGAAGTGAGAGAAAAGAGGCCGGCCCACAGCCTGTCCACGATGAAACCCTTTTCAAACGGAACATCTGGCTCTCCAGTATCAGTGTAGTTACTCAGCAGTTGCCTCTTATCTGTAATTGCAGCTGGCATCTCAATTAATTCATGAATAACTGGTGGCCATTCCGGATCAGTCGGCATGAAGAGGCGGCTCAAAGAAATAGTAATATCCTGCATATCGAACCACCTGTACCAGTCACATTCTGGATCATCCATTTTCCTTCTCTTGTCAGGTCTTAAGGACTCCAAGGCTTTGTATGTGGCCAACGAGGCAATATGACGAGCAAACTGTCTAGCATGAACATCCTGACAGTCTAATATGGAAGTAATTACGGTAGTTTGCTCACTATTCTGAAAGCCACCTATGACGAAATGTGTCTTCAATGTCCAAGTGAGTGGTTGGCGATCTGTTTTTAATGTGGATGTCATAAATGCCCATGGTTCATCTTTGTTCTTGCCTGACCCTTTGTAACCTAGGCCACCTCGTGTAATCAGTTTCTGAGGTTTAACTGGCCTAATCCTGCCTTGACAATTGGCACCCAGACCTTTGCCATTCTGATACCCCATTTTCATTAAGATGTTCCAGCCAGAGGTGTTCATCATTGTTTTCTTCTTTTTCCCCTTGGGAGGCAGGGGTGTCATAGCAACTGTTGTGACTTTTTCTGGCATTGGTCGTGGACAAGGGATGTCCAGCACAGATAATAGTGGCTTGTTGGCCGGCCACATGGATGGAACTGACGAAGCCACATGAATATCCTCCTCTGGCAAAATTGGCATACTGGTAACTTTAATAATGCGGCCCTTGTGTGGGAATTTAAGGCATTGGTGATTTGTGGAGGGCACCGCATCGAGTTGCTGAATGTAGGGGCGTCCCAGAATGCCATTAAATGTCGGATCTATATCCAGAATGTGGAAATCTGCTGTGATGGCGGCAGGACCCAAACTCACTTTTAACGTAATCATGCCTAGGGGAGGTTTCTTCGTGTTATCATATGCAGTGACTGTGATAGTGGACGGCCGAATTTGGCTTTCCGGAATGCCGCACAACTTCAAGGTGCTAGGTGGCAAGACATTGATGGATGCCCCAGTGTCTACCAGACATTGCTTGATAGCCACCTTGTTGATATCAACTGTGATGCACATAGCATACTTTCTTGCTGGGAGCGGTGCCAACTCATGTTCATGGAAAGTAATCACCGGCTGGCTGCTAGCAGGCGTCAAAACTGTGACTATCTGCTCGACTGGGATATCTTCATTGACCATCACTTTCTGCAGATATTCTTTCAATGCTAACTGATGAGTGGTGGACCGTTTGATCAACTCCAGGATTGAAATTCTTGCTGGAGTCCGGTCCAAATGCTTTAACAAATCATATTCAGTGCCGGGCACGGACCCTTGTTCTTGTTCTTGCTCTTGCGGCCCCTGCACGGGCTCTAGCTCTCTTTGTGGAAAAATACGGTGGAAAATCCGTCCACTGCGGAGCGGTGCCATGCCTTGTAGTGCCTCTGTCGGGGCAAGTGTGGGAGGAGGACTAGAAGAAGAAGAAGGTGCGTTGGCGTTAAGAAGTGGTGGAGGGGTGTTTGAAGAAGGAGTCCCTACGGGGGGTGTTGATGAAGAATTCAATGGAGATGCCTCTGTAGGAGGCGTAGGAGTAGAAAGAGATACCCGAATGCGGGGGGAATTGGTGGGGGGTGGAATAAGAAGAGACCCGGGCACAAAAGGTGGTGGTACTGATGGTGGAGGGATCCTTGCCGACAAAGGAGTAGTGACGGCGGGTGCAGTAGGCGTTGGTGATGGGCGGATGAGGAGTGGCTTGGATGGCAATGACGAAGGGTTGGTGGTGGATGGTTTTTGTGGTGGCGTAGGCTGTGGAGGTGGTATACGTGTAAGAAGGGGGCGAACCGGTAAGGTCGGAGAATAGGCGGAGGTAGGTGGGTTAACGGTGCGCAGAAGGGATCGGCCCAATTGAGGGGTAGGAGAAGGAGTAGGGGTGCGCAAGAGGCACGGAGGTTGGTTTTGATTGTGGTTAAATGCCCCGACAGAGGCGTTTTCTTCGTGCCATCCCTACCCTCTCTCCACCTCATAGAGAGACGTGACAGGGTTTACGTGCTAGTTTGGCGGGTGCTCCGGCAGTGGATTGTGGACGATCCCCATATCACGCTGAGGCGCTGGAGCTTGTTGTTGCTGCTGTGGAGCTGGTTGCTGTGGCTGCTGAGCTTGTTGCTGCCGAGGAGCCCTTCTTTCTTTCATGGTAGCGATGAATTGTCTCATCTCATCCCAATTGATGTCACCTTGGTCATTTAAGTCATAAATGTAATCTCTAAAGTGGAAGAAACGATCAAGGTTATGACCAGGTGCACGATGGAAAGCGTAGTAACGGGATGTGTCAACATTAGCGGGCCACGCTGTTCTTTCTCTTGGTAACATGAGCAAATTGGCGGCCATTAAGGCATTGAAAATATCCGGGAGACTTTCTGGTAATGGAGGGTAGTGGTCCCTTTTGGGGCCAAGTGGTGGTCTCCGTTGTTGTTGGACGTAGTTCGTAGGTGGTGGTACCTGGTGGTACTGTTGCGGAGCTGGAGGGTTAGCGCGGGGCGCTTGGTTTGGCGGTGAAGCAAAGGAATGTTGGGGTGCGATTTGGCGTTGTGGAGTGGAGTTGAAATGGGGGCTTTGTGGTGGAGGTAGGTTAGGCCGTGGGTTAGCTTGGTGGTGAGGGTGGCCAACTACACCAACCTGCTCATTTGCAATAGTGCCCTCAGTCGTGGGCCCGCTGTTGTTGACAGTTGTGGTTTTCTTGAATAGCCGTGGCTTCGGCTCAAACATGCCCATAATGGGCGAATCCTTCATCTGCGTCTGAATATAGCGAGCTCTCTCATAGAGCTCCTCCATGGTGGTTAACCGGTTCATGGCCAGTATGTGCCGGAACTGAGGAGTGGCATTGGAAATTATCATCTTGACTTGTTCCGGTTCAGACAGTGTATCTTTCAACTTTTCGGCCATAGAACGCCATCTATCAGCAAACATTATGAAGTCCTCCTCGGGCTTCATTTTCTCTGCAACCAAGTCTGTAACAGATAAAGATGGTCCGACCCGGTCCCTATATTTCTGTAAGAATTTTTTCTGAACCACATCGAAATCACTAGCATCTGCCGGATCCAAGGAGTAAAACCATTCGAGGGCGGGTCCTTCTAAAGATCTTCTAAATAAATAAGCCAGTGAGGCCTTGTTGCCTTGCCAGAAAGAAGTCTCATACATGAAATCCTTCAGATGGATAAAAGGATTGCCAGTTCCATCATATCGTCGAAAGTTCGGCATCTCGGAAGGTGGTAAGTGAAAAACTGGCAATGTAGGTAGGGAGATTTCTGGAGCATTCTTGGCAGCAGTAACCTTGTTGAGTTTTTCTTCCATGCTAGCCAATTTCTGAAGAAGTAGAGCATTAGTATCAGACTCGACTGGGGCCGGATTTTGAATAAAAGAATGCGGTATAGGCGTCCGTAGAATTCGGGGAGGTTGGAGAAATTGATGCCTAACCGCGGAGTGGCTCGCCTGTTGGGCTGGCATGGCCGTACCGGGCGTTGGTGGATGGGAAGGAGGTTTATGCAGGACCGCCTGGTCATTAACGGGGAGATGGCCACTCTCGGCCGGAGGGGGATTGGAGGATGAAGAAGGAACGGACTTCCCTTTCAAAGCGGCCTGGACAGCCTGCCATTGGGAATCATCCAACTGAGATAGTGTATTAATTAAGTCCGTGACATTGAAGGATGGGGAAGGGTTCCCCGAAGTGTTGGAGGGTAAAGTCTGAGAAGAGGGCACAACCTCTTGAGGAGTGGTATCAACTACATGGACTTGAGGATAATGAGACTGAGGAGGAGGGTAATTTCCCTCATAATAAATGGAATCTTGGAGGGGAGTTTCATATTGACCAAAAACATTCTCATCCTCATCATCATAAGAATACCCGTAGCCTGCCATGTTGATGATCTTACCTGAACGGAGTTTCATGTTTAAGAGGAGAGACAGCTTGATAAAGGCACTATCAAACAAACAACCACTCAATCCAAACCAGTCTAAACAAATCAATCCAAGCCAGTGTATGCAACCAAGTTGAGATGAACGCAAGGTTTTAGTGTTATGCTTGAGATTAGAGTGGATTAAATTGTTGAATAGTTCACTTCTGTTTGCAATGTGAAACCTAGTTGATCCAAGTGTAACCTCCGGGTCAACTAGATTCTTTCTCTCTCCTCACCAACGATAGGTTCTCTATACTCCGGGTACTTCAAGGGTACAACCAGCCCGGCGTCCGTGAGGGAATCCACGGGTGTGGGGACTTACGGAGGTCTTGGAAAAGGGGTTTCCGGTCCAAAGAGACGGAATGCTCAATGGAGGGTCGTCCCGATTCCAAGAGAGGTGTGTGGAATCCTAGTGTAGAGAGAGGAGGTCTCTCAACCAAATGCCACAATATGCAAAGTAAGATGACAAGATCACAGCAATATAGGCAAGCAATGCAATAACCAAACAAACTACCACAGACAGCAACAGGAAGCAGGCTTCTGTAAAACGCAGGGAAGAGACGACCTGGGGCAGGTCGCTATCAACCAAAGCAACGACAGGGTCACTGTCGTGAATCACTGTGAGAGGCTATGAGCCAGCAACGAGAAACAAAGACACGCCTCTGGTTGAGGTGCTAAATATGAAAAGGACGCCTCTGAGTGAGGGCGTCAAATCTGAAAAAGCGCCTTGAGGTGAGGCGCTATGCAATAAAAGAACGCCCTGGGGCAGGGCGTGAATTCACAGATAGCGTAATAAAAAGTAGTAAAATGATGAAAGACGTCTTGACAAAAGACGTAACACAGTAATAAAACGCCCTGGATGAAGGCGTTAAAAGAAAAGGCGCCTCTGGCTGAGGCGTGAATTTAGGAAATATGCAATCACAAACTGGCTGATCCCGGGGAGTGTGCAAGGTGCACAAGGGAGGGTGCCCGTGGGGCACAAAGGAGGGGTACCGTAGGTACCTAAAGGGAAAGGGCACACGTGGGTGCCTAAGGGGAAAGGGCACACGTGGGTGCCGATGGGGAAAGGGCACACGTGGGTGCCAAAGGGGAAGGGATAATCAATTGAAAAACAGTGGAGGTCCCACCGTGATCGCCAATTTGTAGATCGTGATAAATCCACACATGGAGAAGAGATTTAAATATGAGAAAGCATAATGTAAATAAGGGGGAGATGATATAATAATAAGAGAAAGAAGCACGTGGTGCTACTAAGGAGGGTGATCGCCAGAGGGGTTACCTCAATAACAAATAAAGAAGATCGCGAATACCTGGTGAAAAATAGAACGCGGGATAGATTGTGAATTCCTCCTCCGTCTTCAATCGGCCGGCCGATGAAGAGGGTTTTTCCTTATTGATTATCCTTGCAAAAAAGACAATAAAACAAGCCAAGAGAAGTGGATCAGCCAAGTGAATGTAGTATCAATCCCAAAATAGAAAATATGATGAAAAGGATAAAAACATTCGCACCTCTTTTTTTTTGTTTTAAAACCCCTAAAGAAAATAGGGAGGGAGGAGATGTGATGCAGCTAATGCAAACATAAAAGAAAAGAAAAACACAGTGGACGTGATGATCGGTTGATGAAGACAAAACAACACAACAGAGTAAAAGAAAAAAAAACCCTGCTGTCCCTGACGACAGTAAAGGGAAACAAGGTGGAAGCGGTTGATCGGAAGCAGAGGAAGATGAAGAAGATGAAGCTCTGAACTTGTAACCCGTAAACCTGTGGACTCTCTGACCCGTCAACCCCTGTTTAGATCGACCAGAACATCCTTTTATAGGATTTCAATCGAAGATAAGCTCAAATTTGGGAAGATAAGGATAGGCAATGATCAAAGAAGGCAGGACTCTAGCTCCAATTCGAGCAAGGAGACCAACGGAGGCAGGGAACTCTCCAGGAAAGACGAGTTTAAGCAGGACACGAAAGGTGAAACACGACCTTCGGAAGGGCGTCAAATCACAAATTGACGACCTACATCAAGACGTTACTCAAAACACGACCATGATCAAGGGCGTCACTTCTTGGATTAAATTTTGGCAATAAAACTTACTTTATTTGAAAATTACGAGAACACGCCTGGGATAAAGGCGTTAATTGAAAACACGCCCTGAGGAAGGACGTTAATCAATAATTTGAATTTATTTTGAATTTATTTTGAAACCGGATAATACCAGGAATTGACGCCCTGACATTTGGTCGTCCTTTCTTTTCAACACGCCCTATGTTAGGTCGCTATATAAAACACGCCCCTCATTAGGTCGCGAATCACAAAAAATGCAAAGACCAACTCAAAAACACACATAAATAGAAAAACTTCATATTATGGAAATATTGAAGTTCACATTGGGGCGTCAACATAGTGACATGATATTTGATCAACATAGCGTCAATTTTGGCGTGTCTACACACGTGTCACGATCCTGGGCCTTTATCCATTCTTGGATCACATGCCCTCATTAATCTGAATCCTCTGCAGGCAGAGACAAAGGAAATGTGATTAGTTAGTTCAGTCATACAACCACGAATGTATATACTTTAGAAGCAGTAAGTGAGTAAGTGTGTACACTGAGAGAGTGTATAGACTTGTAAGACTTTATGCGATCTCAGTGTATATACTTGCTGAAGAATGCATTATCATAACAGGAGGGAGTGTGTAGACTTCTGTGAAATGCATGAAGGAATCGAGTGTATAGACTTGGATATCTTCATGCGAGCTCAGTGTATAGACGTGCAGTTAAATGCATTAGTTAACCAAGTGTGTAGAGTGTATACACTTGAAAGCCTTCAAGCGTCCTCGGTGTACAGACTTGTAACAAGCCTATCGGATGTATAGACTTCGATGAGAGCAATGCATGAGCACCCAATGTACAGACATCCTGTCCCTGCAGCTGACGACTCCAGTGTATAGACTTGCTGAGGGAGAGACTGTACAGACTTGAAGCAAAGCAGGGCAATCGAGTGTGTAGACTTCACGATGTGTAGACTTGCCAAAGGAACGGCTGTACAGACTTTAACTCAACAGCGATGAATAGACTCTGAATCAAGGCAGGCTGTACAGACTTTGAGAAAGAGTCCTGAACAGTGAATCAATGTGTAGACTTCACTTCAAGCAAGCTACAGCCCAATGTATAGACTTGCCACCAACGCAATGTATAGACTTTGCGAAGCACATGCCAAGACTGTACGGACTTGCAATGCCATGAAGACAATTGAATGGACTTTTGCCTTAGAAACGAGTGTTTAGACTTTGAAGCAAACGCCAGGTAAACGATGTGTAGACTTGGCCAGAAAACGTAGGGAAAGGTATGAGTGTATAGACTTGGCCAAACGTAGGGAAAGGTGAGGAGTGTATAGACTATGCTTCACTTCGAGCAGCCACAGTGATGTATAGACTTAGCCTTTGAGATGTGGCTGTACAGACTTGGAGAGTTGAAGCCAATGTACAGACTTGATGATATCAAACCGATGTATAGACTTGCAGATGCGAAGCCAATGTACAGACTTTATGATATGAAGCCAATGTACAGACTTGCAGATGCGAAGCCGATGTACAGACTTTAAAGGCTGTGAACAACAAGGCATGCTGTACAGACTTACTCAATCAAACTGATGTATAGACTTTGAAGGATTTGAAGAATATGAAGACCAATGTATAGACTTCCAATATGAAGACCAATGTACAGACTTCGAATATGAAGACCGATGTATGGACTTCGAATATGAAGACCAATGTATAGACTTCAATTGAGTGCATTGGCTATACAGACTTGGAAATCTTTGAGCGATGTACAGACTTGGAGTTAATGCATGAAGACCCAGCAATGTGTAGACTTGACAGTGAATGCATGAACAGTGATGTATAGACTTAGACGCAACATGCTATGCAATGTACACACTTGATGTAATGCATGCCGATGTACAGACTTCAGTTGAAGTCAACCGAAGAGTGTATATACTTTATGAATGCATATGCCAAGACCAGTGTACAAACTTGATCAAATGTCTAGACTTTGCATGAACAGTCGATGTGTAGACTTCACATGTAGAGATTTTGAACGTGTGTGCTGGCAGTGTACAGACATTGATAGTCTAGGGGGGGTCGACCCATCTAAGAAGGGGGGTCGACCCACTTCAGTCCTGACAATGCTGACAGAGTTTACACTTGAACAAATAATGCATGTGAAAGATTTATTCAGCAGATAACATGACTGAACATATAATGTAATGCTTCATGATCTGATGAACTGACTGAACAGCAAATTAAATGAACATATGAGAGACTGCATTATGATCAGAAAATGACTGAATAACAGCATGATGACTCACACAGCAAGATGACTCACAGTGATTAACTCACATCAAAACCAATCATCAAAAGATTAACTCACATCAAAGCCAATCATCAAAACCACAGGGACACAACAATCTCCCCCTTTTTGATGATGGCAACACTACACTGTGAGTAATTCTGATGACACAAACTATTCTCCCCCTTTGACTTCATCAAAAAGAAAATAGTTTGAGAAGTTAAAGCAAACCAGCATGCAATGATTGAATAAAATTCTCCCCCTTTGGCAAAAATCTCCCCCTTTGATATAATCAATATGAATGCAGATGCAGAAGGAGATACCAAAATGCAAGAGCTCCCCCTAAAAATATGAATGCAAGAACACAATTCTCCCCCTTTAAGAGTTTCTATGCAGCATGATGCATATGACATGGAAGCTCCCCCTCAATAAGTGGAATCTTATGAGATGGATAACAAGGAGAGGTTTAGGTCAATGAATCAATGATATTGAGCAGAAGAGTTTCAAGTAGCAGATTTTCAATGAAGCTCCAATCACAAGAAATTCAGTCAGATTTTGAAAGAGATATCAATCTCATAAATCCAAAACATAAGTTTTCAAAGTCTTCCATTATAAGGGCTTATGAATGAACTTTATTGTTCAGCATTGTTTAAACATAATGTATGCAGAGTTTATCAATAAAATTCTGTATTGATATCTAAAACCATGGTTTAATAAAAATGAACCAAGCCCTCATATTTATCTTGATTAATCTCCCTTTCTCTTACACAATCAAATCTATTGACTTCTTTCAGAATTACATGCACTAGTATTGAAATCAAGCAATTATGAAGTCATATGATTTTGTCTAGGGTTGTAGCAATTTGATTTTAGCATCAATATTCAGCAATTTGATTTTAGCACCAATGTTCAGACTTGGAAATCTTTGAGCGATGTACAGACTTGGAGTTAATGCATGAAGACCAAGCAATGTGTAGACTTGACAGTGAATGCATGAACAGTGATGTATAGACTTAGACGCAACATGCTATGCAATGTACACACTTGATGTAATGCATGCCGATGTACAGACTTCAGTTGAAGTCAACCGAAGAGTGTATATACTTGTTGGCACTCAAAATATGATCCTGCGGTGACCAAGCCGCAAAGACGAATGATACGGCCCACTGAAGCACAGAAGCCGATGAAGATCAACCTACTAAAGATTCTTTAAGCTGCCAGAGCCCCGAGCCACCTTGAAGGGAACATCGGGGACTTCACCTTAGGAGAGTCGGAATGAACCCACAACCAACCGGCAGCGCGATCAAGCCTGCCCAATGATCCGGCATTGACCTCATCATGCCGCTACCCCACATCCGTCGCCCGACCAAGGACGACGGTCTACCCAATGGCTCTCCTAAGGAGGAAAAACGTCCCCGGCCGTCCATAACAAGGGGCCGAAGGTTCTGTCAGCAGAGGGCCCCGATCACCCGACATGGGTTCGGCTCCTCGTCATAATGGGCCCATTAGTGGCCAATTGATTGCCATTCAGGGCAGAATCATCCAGGATGCAACACCGTCCCGCCAAGAAGCCTCGAGCACGAGTCCGTCTCGACCAGAAGCACAAATCACAGTGTCGAAGGCCGTGTCAACAGGATATCCGTATGATCGGGCCAGACACACACGGAGGTCTGATCAAGGCTGTTCGTCATATCGAGAGCTTCCTCGACACCACGTCAAGGTTTTGCAAAGGCCAGCGCGGAAGGAACAGTCAACGGGAGCTTCTGGAATCATCCCCGGACCCACCGGCCGAGCCGCGCCGAGCAAACAAGTTAAAACGGCGCGTGAAAGAATGTCGGCCCCCTTTAATACGGCGCCATCAATCTGGCGCGCTAATGCCAATCGGGGGTGTCCCGGCGCCATCAATCCGGCGCGCTAATGTCGTGTGTCCGGGCGCCATCAATCCGGCGCGCGAATGTCGTGTGTCCCGGCGCCATCGAATCCGGCGCGCCCCTCCCTGGGGTGCCGGATTAGAAGAAGGCTATATAGCCTATCTTCGATGGAAAAAAGAGAGGAGGCGAAATCAAAAGAAAAAAAAGGAGAATTAGAAAGAAAGAAGAGAGGTCCAGAGAGAGGGGTCGAGGGTTTTTTGGTCTGAAGAAGCCTCCGTCTGAGCCTCTCGGCGGCCGCCACCCCACTCCACCCGAGGCTCCCGGAATCGGAGAAGGAGAGCATATGTTTCTCATCTACCTAGGTGGGTTTCCCGTGTTTTCTCCCGGCGGACCCCCTTCGTTTCATCTTCGGTTTCCTCTGATACAATGTAAGTGAGTGAGGGGAGGGGCGATGATACGAGCCTGACCTCCCCTCCTTCACCAGCACCTCTGTTCTTTCTCTTCGTCTGTAACGAGTCTCGTCTATTAATGTAAACGGTGGCCGAGCGACAACGCCGGCACCGAAATGATGCTATGTGCACTTCCCTTTTCTGTTGTTCATATCGTGAATGAATGTTGCCTTCTCCTTCCTCTGGATCTCCCTTCTTCCCTGTTGCTTTTCCCCTTTCCTTATAGCCGGTGAAACGGCGCCCTGCAGCGATGCCGGCACCGTGGAGGATGAATGTGAAGCTCCGTGCGTTCCTCCGTCTGAATGATTTTCTTCCCGTTCCGTCTCCCTCGACGCTACATGCCCTACTATGGTAGGGGCTACATTAATCCCCCTCCCCGGGGGTTTCTCTTCCGATCGAATGTCAAGGATTTTCACCGTGTGAGGTGAGTCTATACGCGTGTTCCTTCAACCTGTCTGGGCTGTCCTCCTAATACCCTTTCTGTTTCGACCATGAATGGAGGGAGACCAGGCCGTCCCCATATTCCCGTCATTATTTTCTAGGCATCGACTGATGAATGTTGTGTTAATTTGTGAACGATCACATGCATGTACGTATGTGTATCTACAGGCATTAGCGTTGGCCTGCTAATTATACGAGCGTTCTCGCCGTGCTGTTCTGTTGTTTCATTAGTGGGGTTCGGTAACCCGGGGAGGGGGAACATTCCCTTGATCTTTCATCCTGACTGCTCGGTTCGATGAGTCTATTTGTCAATAATGGATTTCAGAAGGCCATTGAGCACACAGAAATTGGGTTAATCCCAACACTACAAATCCACAACCCCCCTAGTGGGCTCTGTGGTGGCCGTAGGTTGCGTGCCCCTCAGAGGCTAGCCCTCGGGGTTTCCTCCCAGATCAATCGTCCCAATTCGAGCATTGTGTTGGTTCGGGTTGCGTGCCCCTCGCAGGCTGTCCCTCGGGGTTTTCGCTCCCGTCATGAGTCAACTCATCCGCTCACTGCCGCCCACGGATTTGGTGCCCCTAGCAGGTTTGACCTCGGGGTTTTCCTCTCCGTTCGGGTTTTTGCCGGCCGCCGTCGTGCCACCCGGCCTTTAGGGGTTGCTCCGCCACGTGAGCACTCCCCGCTTCTCCCCGATAAATCCTCCGGGATGGGGAGATGCTGCCGAAATTCCGGCTTGAACGAGTCCAAACTCGGAATGATCGCCGCGCTCGAGTATGAACCTCGCGCGAGCCCGTGACTTAACTTTTGGATGGCTTGGGACCGATCCATGAATAATAAACTCAATCAACTTTCAAAATCTCTCAAAACATTTTAATAAATCCATAAATAAACCAACGAAAATCTTGGTGTCCGAGAAATTGGGCTAAATCGGCGCCGTTCATGCATGGCACACCTTAAACGGCGCGCCTTAAAACGGTGCGCCCTTCCCGGAGCGCCCCAATCAGGCCGCGCCAGTTTAACACATCTTTTCCATTCACCTACGATTTTCGGCGCCGTTTTAAGCCATTTACCTACGTTTCAGGGCGCCGTTTCAAGCATTTTAACCCCTATCTTCGCAAGCGTTGCACCGGGTTCATGCCGAATCATGTCGTTGTGTCGTTCCAGTCTCTTCCCCGCTCCCGGGACGATTTCTGATGTCAACCATAAAAAATGAAGTAAACTCTTTGATCAGTGAACTGAATAAATTAGCTTGTTCGAGCTTGAATTGATATGTCTCAAGTTTTCGCCGTTATGCCTTAGTCCAGGCATTCAGGTCGCGTCAATGTATGCTTGAGTGTGCGCCTCCTTGGTATATCAAATGACATTGCCGGAAGGTCGGGCTATGCCTGATCAGAGTTCTTGTTACGCGTGAAGGTGGCCTTCAGGCCTAAGTCCTCCGCCATGTACCGAGGCCCACCCAAATAAATCGTGTGTAGTCAATCATAGCATCTCATATGATCACTCGCATGCTCTGTATCCGTTATTCCGGCCTCGACAGCCCTTCATCTCGGCAATTAATCAAAGGTGTTCCCTCCTCGTGGGGGATGTAATTAACGCCATAGCCTTTATGGTATGGCGGACTGCTGGTCCCGACCGAACCTCACATTCGCCCGAAACGGGTCAGAATGAGCGCATCATAAAATTGTCACTCATGTGACTGGCACGCCCGCATCGTCAATCAGTTAGTTAATTGGTTGATCGATACGTGAAATAAGACATGTATATATGTACATATATACATATATACATGAAATAAAACAATAAGATGGTCGGATAAAAACCCATCGCAAACAGTCTGGCACGCCCGGTGGGACCAGTGTCACCTTTCATCTCTTTGCCGAGATACTTGGGCTTCGAGGCCCTCCCAGAGGCTACTGATGTTTGGCTTGTTTATTTCTTACAGGCGGACAATGACAACCAATGGGATAACCGGCGTCGACTTCGATCTTTCGATAGTCGCTGGACACGCGCATGGGTACCTGGCGGTACCCATGGAATTCGGCAGCTTCCCTACCGCTGTGGGCTTCCCCAACTTTTTGGGGTTAGCCTTCATAGATATGCTGGACGTCGAAGCCCCAGAACCTGTCAAGGAAGCTGTAGAAAAAATGGAGCCTCTGGGGGTTCCCTGCTGCAGAGACTTGTCTGAAAATCCGGCCCCGACCGCTAGCTGTCTGGTGCACCACGTCATACGTGGGTCCCACCCCAATGTCATCAACAAACACCCTGGAGGACGCCAGCGTCACCAGGCCCGCAAGAATACTTCTGTAGTCACCGGAACTCTATCTCAGTCCGGGAAATCTATGCTAGTCGGGGGTATGCGCGTCTTCCTCGACGGACGCACTGCACGGGTGACCCCAGACCGAGTCATCCCCAACATTCCTATTCACAATGCCTATCAAGCTCTCGCTGGAAGGAGGGCGGAAATAGAAGAAATCGGCCACTATGGCCAAGGAAGCCCGACACCCAGGCCGAAGAAGTTCAAACAAGTATGGGTTCCCAAGCGAACCCGACTTGCCTACCAGCTAACACCTATCCGCCGCCGTCTTGTGAACGATGAGGCAGAAGTGAGAAGAGAAAGGGGCCTACCCCTAAAGGAGGAAGAAGAGGTGGTTGCAGATCCTCCGCGCCACAGAAGTTTCCGGGCTGCAGCCCGTCAAGCCAATGTCCCTGCTGCGGGACGAAGATTCCAACTGCCAGTCGACAAAGCTCGGCTGGCCTATATCCCTCCTGCCGGAGGTCGACAATCACCCGCCGTCCTATATCAAGAGCGGGGTCAAGAAGAGATGACCTGTTTGGTCAGAAATTATTTCTGAGACTTAGGCAATCCCTCACTCGGACAGCAGCGACTGATGCAGACAGTCGCCATTGAGAAAGATTACTGCCCATCAGCGGCCGAAGAAGGAAATATGGAAGATAGAATGATGGTGTCGTCAGTCGACGACAATGGATATAATGACGGCTTCGAGGTCGAAGCCGATGAAGCCTTCCCCAAGCGGAAGGAAAGAAGAAGAGTTTCTGTGTTCGAAAGGCTGACCTTTTCACAGCAAGTCAGAAGGAGGGTCTATCAACAAAAGAGAAGGACGTAGGTTTTCACCTGCAACATGGCTGGTATATCCGGTCGATATGAGGAGCTTCCTGAAGACCCCCAAGAACTGGCTCGATTGGCCGCACGACCGGGGCCAGCTACCCGCAGAACAGAAGCAGCAAAAGAGCTTCTGATGATGGTTAGAGGGAAACAACCCCAGTTCTATCCCAACTGGGATGACAAGGCCCCCGTCTTGACCGCTAATGTGGTGACAACGGAAGAAGAAGACGACGTCCTCCTCGACATTCTACCTGAGGGTACGTCCGGGGAGACAACAGAGGGTATCCCCACCACTATAGACCCATCAGTTCTGATGCTGCTACAAAAATATCAACGGGAGATAGACTCTCTGAAGAAGCAGCTGATGGAAAAGACTGAACATTCATCGGCTTCTAAACCGCCCGAAGTCCAGGGCGAGTCATCCCGAGGAGCGGCTCGTCGTGACGACCCTCCACCGCTCTATACATTGTCCCAGCCGTCAGAGCCAAGCATGGCGACAGCACAACAGTGTCCGCCACAGCTTCAGCCGCTACTACCTCCGGTGCTCCCTCAGGTGCACCCGACACCCCCGCTGCTGCGTCCTCCACAGGCGACCACCCTGGTCACCCCATACCTGCAGCCAGCGCACTTCTATCCAGAACCGGTCGACCCCACGGTCGTGAACCGGATGATGGTGGAGAGGATGATCGAGCTGAAGCTCGCAGAGAAAAGTGAAGGTGACTACGTCGCATTTGATGCATATCGGGTGCCCTACCCGCAACACCATGCGGCTAAACGACTTCCCCCGGGGGTCAACAAGCCGCCTAAGTTTGACAAATTCAACGGGAAAGGGTCCCCTAAAGAGCATATTGCATATTATATGACCGTTATGGGTGATCTGGCCACCGACGAGTCGTATTTGCTGAAGTTCTTTGGGTCCTCGCTGACAGGGCTCGCATTTGAATGGTACTCTAGCCTCTCGGCCGGGTCAATCAGTGATTGGGCGGATATGCAGAGAAAGTTCAGAGAAAGATTCCATGTCACAGAGAGGGAGGTCACAGTGGCCGAACTCTACTCAACAAAACTAAGGGCAGATGAGACAGCCCTTGATTACATCAAGAGGTGGAGAAACCTCGGAATGAGATGCAAGCGGCCCCCGCATCAGGAGGACGCAGTACAAATATGCAAACAAAACCTCAGGAGAGAGGTCATGGAGAAGATGATTGGAATGGAAATACGGTCGTTCGACCGGCTGAATAATGTGGTGGCCGAAGTGGAGGCTTTCCTAGACAAGCCTGTCCCGGCGTCAGCTGCCAGCACAGCCCCGAAAGGCAAGGCTGCGGAACGGCGCCCCACACCTAAAGAAGCGAATGCGCTTGATATCAAGGCGTTCGAACAGCAGAAGGAGAAAGGCAAGAAGGCGGCTCCCCTGCAACCTACAAAAGCTCTAGATGATAAAGAAGGTCCTTCGCTGAGGGACAAAATGAAGAAAGCCTATTCCTTTCCAAAAGACAAGACCCGAGTTTTGTTCGACTGGGTAACAGAATACAGCATGGTCACTTTGCCTGAGCCAAGGAGGCCGGAGGACCTGAAAAGAAAAGACAGTCCAAGATTCTGCCCCTACCACCAGATGTTGGGACATCCAATCGAAGACTGTTATGTTTTCAAAGACGTCATCGAAGGAATGGTAAAGAAGAATGAAATAGAGTTGGGAGAGTACAAAGTGGACCCTCCTCAGCCACATGAAGCCCCTCTCAGGAGAGCAGCGGTCGACATGATCTCCCTCTACCAGGCATTACCTGAGGAGATCTCTGAAGTAAGCACACGGAGCACCTACGAAATCCATTTCTTGGAGCTCGTGAAAGAACAACAGGGGTGGCAGCAAATCCCTGTGAAGCACAAGAAGAAGAGGGCACCCCGCCCGAAAGAGGGGGCACATATCCGTGGCATTACACCCTGGCCTGCTCCGCCAGTGGTAGCACCCGTATGGGTCACTCCACCTACAGCTGTCAGAATACATACACCTAACAGGAGGAGACAAACTCCGCTGCCAGCAATCAAGGAAACCAATCCTGGGGTCCTTCAACTACAGCACCTGATTGAAGGGCTAGATGAATATGTGCAGCCCGAAATGAAACCTTTGCTGGTACGGGACCACGTCCCATGGCAAGAACTAGAACAACTCTCACTCAAACAGGTGGAGGAAGCCGAAATAGCACCCCCTGAAGAGGGCAGCCTGTTCTGGGGGCAGGCACCCGCAGAAACCAAAAAGAAGAGAAAGCAAAAGAAGAAGAAAAGAAAGGCCGCTGGGGCCAATAAAGCACAGGTTGTCTCCTGCAATACCCTGTCAGCACTCTTCAACCTACCCGGAGAAGAGGAAGAAGAAGAAATTTGCTTCACACCCCATGCTGGGGGAGGCAAAGCCGAGGCCGCAACTGCTGCGCATGCCACTCAGTCGGGCCGAAAATGGGGGCGCCAGCCATCACCCAATCACAACATCATGTTCAGAGGGGAGCAACCCTACAAGACACCTCCGCCGGAAGTTAAGGGAGTTCAGATCCCTCCTCCGTCAGGCCTATACAACAAGAGTGGGGGCAAGGCAGCCCCTTCATTCCTTGAATTTATGAAAATGTCAAAGGGGAAACAGCCCTGTCAAGAGGCTAACCCTACACCCGGGGCCATTCATCCGCAGACAGCGCAATCTACTGAGAATGCAAATGCAGATGGAGCTTGCCCTACAGCAGCTAATAAAGAAGACCCGATAGCTGGTGCCAGCCAAGAGGATGCCGAGTCCGAGGAAGATGAGGCAGGTCCGTCTGGGCCCACAAATCAAAACCTCCCCAAGCCCAGATGGGCTGAAGAGATGAAGCTCTCCAATGTCCGGGCTGGGAGCCGAATAATGAAGTTGCTCAAAAAGCTCCCCGCTCGATTTACGATCTGGGAAATTCTCTCTTTGAGTGAAGAAACTCGACAGGCGATCATCACTGCTCTGCAGATGCTTGCTCATTTTGAAGCCTGCATAGCTGAGGCTATACCAGAAGCCAGTATGACCTTCTCTCCAGAAGACATGCTACTACCTACTGCCAGCCACAATAGGCCGCTATATATGAAAGGGCACCTAAATGGAAGGGAACTGAACCGGATCCTGGTCGATCCTGGTGCAGCAGTCAACATCTTGCCATACAGAATATACGAGAGGTACCACTTTAATGTGTATCTCGAGAAAGTCGGGGATATACGTATCGCTGGCTTCAACCAAATATGTGAGGTTTCAATGGGAGTGGCAGAGTTCACACTGACCCTGGCAGATTTCACTACAACGGTGCAGTTTCATGTCATCGACTCTCGCACCTCTTATAAAGCACTGCTCGGCCGGCCATGGCTGCATGAGAATATGGTGGTGCCCTCCACGCTCCACCAATGCATCAAATACAGCCTCCAGGGGAAGGAGGAGAGGATATTTGATGATCTCCACCCATTCGAGGTGTTTGAATGTCACTTGGCAGATGCCAACTTATATACGGGGCGTCCCCGGAAGGTTTCTGAAGCTGAGGCCCCCGTAGGGGCGTCGAAGAATATATCGGGTGACGGTTGGTATCCACCACCGCCGCGCGGATATGTCAAGCCGAAGGTAGTCTCTCACATCACAGCTTCTGGAGATGTCGGCAGGGTGACACCCCCAGCATTGTACCCCAAGGCTAAGGAAGTGCAGGTCGATCGACAGCACGACCGCATCGGAGTCCCGGCCGGCCTCACCAAGCCAGTCTCCGGCCTCAACGACCCCATTGTCGAACCTTTCAAAGCTTGGGAGGTGACACAAAAAGATGGGCCCAGCAGCTTGTTCTATACAGCTGAGGAGCATCCCACTCGGGAAGACACAGACTGCAGCCTCCCTGAAGATCTAGCCAACCCGCGGGTTCCTGTTCAAGGCCTGGCATTTACAACTGATCGAATGGCCAGGATGTTTCAGAAGTAACACATTCCTCCCGATCAGTCTCAAAAGCGCAAAGAAGCTTTCCAGAAGATGTGGCATCCTGCAAATCTGGATAAGGAAATGAGACGTGTCTCTCAACATCGAGGGTTGGGCTTCACCCTAGAAGAATATTATTACAGTGGGCGGTACGAGGTGGATACTATCTCCGCCTTCTACCCTACTGAAGATAGCCCTCTGGGAGCAACCTTTGATGAGTATCCGGCGGAAGCCGAATATCTTGAACTGGCTCGGTCCGGAAATCAAGAAGTAGAAACCTCGGCCCCTTGCCGATGCTGGGAGTAGGTTCATCCTGAAGAAGCGGCCCTTCAAGCCGAATTTGATACGGCTAGCAGCAGCGAAGCCAAAGACAGTCAAGAAGCAGGAGTCTCTCCCTCCATAGAGGTCATACTAATGACAACTTCAACACCCTTTCTGCCAATCAGGGAGGCCTTGGTCAACTCCAATCAAGGGGAGCCAGCTACCAGGAAAGAAAAAGCCACTTCTGCAGAAGATACAACTGTCCCAGAAGGTGAAACTTCCTCAACTTCTGCTGCAAAATCAGCAAGCTGTCCGAGCCTGGCAGTAAACAGTTACCAGCCCGTCATGGCTACAATCTCATCTGCAAACACCAAGGCTGCTCTCTCATCCTTGGAAGCTGCGACGGCAATGGATTTGCTAATAGAACAATCCACTCAGTCGCTGGCACAAGAAATCAAGAAACCTCAGGAAGCTCTGGCGGTGTCTGATGAGGAAGTCGAAGTGCTCGACCCTCAAGATGGCATTCCAGACTTCGTTGACCTCCAACCGGTACCCCCGGAGATAGAAGACGGAGGCCAGGCCACAGTTGATGAGCTGATAGAAGTCAACTTGGGAAATGAGGAGGACCCTAGGCCCACCTTCCTCAGCGCCCAACTGTCCCCAGAAGAACGGGAGCTGTACATCCAGCTGCTGGTAGAATACCGGGATTGCTTCGCCTGGACTTACAAAGAGATGCCGGGTCTAAGCCCCGCTGTCTCACAACATGAGCTAATAATCAGCCCTGAGGCCGAGCCAGTGAAGCAACCACCGCGGCGCATGAGGCCAGAGCTCATCTCCCAAATTTGTGCTGAAGTCGACAAGCTCATTGACGTGGGATTTGTTGAAGAAAACCAGTACACCACGTGGCTGGCGAATATTGTCCCCGTGAAAAAGAAGAATGGACAGATCCGGATATGTGTCGACTTCCGGGATCTAAATAAAGCATGTCCCAAGGATGACTTTCCGGTGCCAATAACCAAGGTCATGATTGATGCTACAACCGGCCATGAAGCCCTGTCATTCATGGATGGGTCGTCCGGCTACAATCATATTTGGATTGCGGAGCATGACCGAGTCCATACTGCTTTCCGAACCCCTAAAGGCATTTATCATTACAAGAGAATGCCGTTCGGACTGAAGAATGCTAGCGCAACCTATCAGCGCGCGATGACCAAAATCTTTGATGAGCTACTCTACCACAAGGTTGAATGCTACATAGATGACCTGGTGATCAAAACCAGAAGAAAAGAAGATCATCTGCAAGACCTCTGGATTGTCTTTCAGAGGCTAAGGCAGCATGAGCTGAAGATGAACCCTATGAAATGTGCGTTCGGAGTGTCGAGCGGAAAATTCTTAGGCTTCATCGTCCGATATCGGGGAATCGAGATAGACCCCGCAAAGATCAAGGCAATTCAGGGGTTACCTCCGCCAAGGAACATCTCCGAGCTAAGATCACTACAGGGCCGCTTGGCTTATATCCGGCAGTTCATTTCCAATTTGTCAGGGCGATGCCAGCCCTTCCACAAGCTAATGATGAAAGATGTCCCCTTTTATTGGGATGAAGATTGCCAGGCAGCCTTTGACAAGCTAAAAGACTACCTGAAAACTCCTCCAATGCTGGGCGCACCAGTGAAAGGACGACCATTGATACTGTATATAGCAGCTACACATAATTCTCTGGGGGCAATGCTGGCCCAGAATGATGAAGAAGGGAAAGAGCAAGCCCTCTATTACCTCAGTCGGAGACTGGTCAGAACTGAAGAGAAATATACTTATATTGAGAAGATCTGTCTGGCACTGGTCTTCGCAGTCAAGAAGCTCCGACACTATATGTTGTCGCATGAAATCAGCTTGGTATCCAAAGAGGATCCCCTGAAGTACATCATGTCTCAACCGGCACTCAAAGGCCGCCTGGGCAAATGAGCGGTAATCCTTATGGAGTTTGATATCTCCTACGTGCCGCGCAAGGCTGTCAAGGGCCAAGCTATTGCAGACTTCTTCACTGAGCACCCAGTGCCCGGGGATTGCCCGTTGGAGTCGGAGCTTCCTGAAGATGAAACCCTAGAAGCCGTTCAAGTACAACCCGCCTTATGGCAGCTATACTTTGATGGCGCTTCCAGAATTGATGCCTCTGCCACTGGATCAGGCAGAGTCAGGGCAGGAGCAGGCATAGTCCTGAAATCCCCAGAAGGAGAAGTGGTGCATACATCATGTTCCATAAACAAGCAATGCACAAACAATGAAGCGGAATATGAAGCCCTGATAATCGGGTTGCAAATTGCTCTGTCCATGGGAATTCAGATGCTGGAAGCATTCGGAGACTCCATGCTAGTTATAAAACAGCTGGAAGGAGAGTTCGATGTACGAAAGCAAGAGCTCATCCACTATCACCAGTTGGCAACTCGCCTGATGTCAAAATTTTACTTCATCAGCATCAAGCACATCAATCGAGGCCGGAATACTCAGGCAGACGCCCTCGCTAAGCTGGCCAGTTCATTGGCGGTCCCGCCAGACACAAGCCTGAATATAACAGTGATCAACCGCCGACAGGTCCCCAGCGTAACAGAGGTCCTGGCCGATGAACAAGAGATGGAAGTAGCAGTCATCGAAGGGGTTCAGCAGCCCGATTGGCGAGAGCATCTCCTACGCTGGTTTCAACACCAGCAACTTCCAAAAGAAAAGGAACAGAGAATGAAGCTCCTGAGGATCAAGGATTCTTACGAGATGAGAAGCGGGACCCTGTTCTAAATTATGGCAGATGCCTGAAGGAAAGTCCTACTCCGTTGCTTGTCTTCAGCAGAAGCAGGACAGGTGATGCAGGAGGTCCATGCAGGATCAGCTGGAGCACACCAGGCTGGCCCGAAGATGAAAATTGTGATAAAGAAACTGGGTTACTATTGGCCCACTATATTTGACGATTGCTGCAGGTTTGCCAAAGCTTGTCAGAAGTGTCAAGAACATGCTAATGTGGCAAGGAGACCTCCAGTGCCATTGCATCCCACCCTACCAAGCTGGCCATTTGCTCAGTGGGGCACGGACGTAGTAGGGCCGCTACCAGCATCTTCATCAGGGTGCAGATACATCTTAGTAGCTACGGACTACTTCTCCAGATGGGCGGAGGCAGTAGCACTAAGAGATGTGACGGGAGAACTAGTTGCAAGATTTTTCCGGCAGAATGTAATATTTCGGTTCGGGATCCCCAGCCGAATCATCTCTGATAATGGCAGTCACTTTAGGAACCAGAAGGTTTATCGGCTGGCCGACAAATACAAAATCGACTGGAGGACATCGTCCCCCTACAACCCTCAAGCCAATGGACTCGCAGAAGCCTTTAACAAGACCTTATGCACGCTGCTGGCGAAGGCTGTCAAGTCTAATAAAAAGGATTGGGAAGAAAGGATGTACGAAGCGCTTTGGGCCTATCGTACTGTCTACAAGACCCCAACCGGCTGTTCACCTTTCTCCCTCGTCTATGGGTCGGAAGCTGTAGTGCCCATTGAACTTGAAGTTCCTTCATTACGAGTTGCCGTCCAGCATGGACTAGTCAGTGGTGAGCAGGCCAATGCAGAAAGAAGATTGGAGGAGCTCGCTGAGCTCGAAGGAAAACGCCTCCGGGCACAGCAAAACATCCAACTCTACCAAGCTCGCATGGCCCGTGCTTTTGACAAGCTAGTCAAGGGTCGAGAATTCAAGAAAGGAGACCAGGTAATGGTCAAAAGAAAAGAAGTGATGGCCTCCAACCCAAAAGGGAAGCTGGTCGAAAACTGGGTCGGGCCGTATATCGTCCGCCGAGTATATGAAGGGGGTGCCTACGTCCTTGTAGACCACAAAGGAGTCATTCTTCTCTCCCCTCAACGGAAAACACATTAAGCTGTATCATGCAGCGCAGCCGACATGTCCCGTGTGATTGGTCGAAGCTACTCTTCTCCTTGGTCTAGTGGCATTTCGCCCTAATCAAGCTACCTGCTCCTTGGTTTAGTGGCACTCCGCCCTAACCGAGCTAACATCTCCTTAGTTTAGTGGCACTCCACCCTAACCAAGCTACTTTCTCCTTGGTTTAGTGGCACTCTGCCCTAACCGAGCTACCTTTTCCTTGGTTTAGTGGCATCTCGCCCTAACCGAGCTACCTTTCCCTTGGTTTAGTGGCACTCCGCCCTAACCGAGCTACCTGCTCCTTGGTTTAGTGGCACTCCGCCCTAACCAAGCTACCCTCTCCTTGGTTTAGTGGCACTCCGCCCTAACCCAGCTACCCTTTCCTTGGTTGGTGGCATTCTGCCCTAATCGAGCTACCCTTTCCCTTGGTTAGTGGCATTTCGCCCTAGTCAAGCTACCTTTCCCTTGGTTCAGTGGCGCTCCGCCCTAACCAAGTTACCCTTTCCTTGGTTTAGTGGCACTCAACCCTAACCAAGCTACCTTCTCCTTGGTTTAGTGGCACTCCGCCCTAACCAAGCTACCTTTCCCTTGGTTTAATGGCATTCCGCCCTAACCGAGCTACCCTCTCCTTGGTTTAGTGGCACTCCGCCCTAACCAAGCTACCTTTTCCTTGGTTTAGTGGCATCCCGCCCTAACCGAGCTACCTTTCCCTTGGTTTAGTGGCACTCCGCCCTAACCGAGCTATCTGCTCCTTGGTTTAGTGGCACTCCACCCTAACCAAGCTACCCTCTCCTTGGTTTAGTGACACTTCGCCCTAACCAAGCTACCTTCTCCTTGGTTTAGTGACACTCCGCCCTAACCGAGCTACCTTTTCCTTGGTTTAGTGGCATCCCGCCCTAACCGAGCTACCTTTCCCTTAGTTTAGTGGCACTCCGCCCTAACCGAGCTACCTGCTCCTTGGTTTAGTGGCACTCCGCCCTAACTAAGCTACCCTCTCCTTAGTTTAGTGGCACTCCGCCCTAGTCAAGCTACCTTTCCTTGGTTGGTGGCATTCTGCCCTAATCGAGCTACCCTTTCCCTTGGTTAGTGGCATTTCGCCCTAGTCAAGCTACCTTTCCTTGGTTTAGTGGCATCCCGCCCTAACCAAGCTACCCTCTCATTGGTTTAGTGGCACTCCGCCCTAACCGAGCTACCTTTTCCTTAGTTTAGTGGCACTCCGCCCTAACCAAGCTACCCTCTCCTTGGTTTAGTGGCACTCCACCCTAACCCGGCTACCCTTTTCTTGGTTGGTGGCGTTCTGCCCTAATCAAGTTACCCTTTCCCTTGGTTAGTGTGAGCGACGTCACGCGGTTCGGGGTGCGAAGAGGACGCGGAGCGCGCGCGGGCTCCTCTTTTCTTTTGTTTTGGTGTTTGTTTGCTGCAACACAGAAATAAGAGAAGAGAGAGAAGGGGCCACCACGGAAGATTGCTCCGGCGGGGCGAGCGGGACAAGTATGATATAGCAAAATATGGGGGTTTAAACGGCCATAGCGGGAAGTGACTCGCCGCGGCCTCGGGGGGACGGGAATGGTGCAAAAATTAAATAACAAGAATTGAAACGGCCATTGGGGAAGTGACTCGCCGCGGCCTCGAGAATATGAGCAGATAATAAGATGACAGAATATAGAGAGAATACAAAGAGCGGGAATTTAAACGGCCATTGGGGAAGTGACTCGCCGCGGCCTCGAGAACACAAACAGATAAGAATATAACGTAACGTATAAGAACGTGAATTTAAACGGCCATTGGGGAAGTGACTCGCCGCGGCCTCGAGAACACGAATAGATAAGAATATAACATATAAAAACGGGAATTTAAACGGCCATTGGGGAAGTGACTCACCGCGGCCTCGAGAATATGAGCAGAATATAACAGAGTATAAGAGAATATAAGAACGGAAATTTAAACGGCCATTGGGGAAGTGACTCGCCGCGGCCTCGAGAATATGAGCAGAATATAACAGAGTATAAGAGAATATAAGAACGGAAATTTAAACGGCCATTGGGGAAGTGACTCGCCGCGGCCTCGAAAATAAGATGTGATCGCCAGGGGCCGAAAGACCCCAAAATAAGAAAGTGATCGCGCCTACCTCAAGAGCGGGAGATGGCGGGTTACTTCTTCCTCTCCCTCCGGCCGGCCGACGGAGAGGGCTTTCCTCGGCTACCCTTGCAAAACAACGACAAACAAATGACAAGTGGATTAGAAAGATGGAGGTGTAGTATTCAAATCCTTGCGATAAAAATAACGAAATGATGGCAAGACACACACCTGGTTGGTGTTATCTTTTAAACCCCTCTCGGACTCGAGTAGGAGGAAAATGAGATGATGGATGCAAGAAGTATAAAAGAAGAGGCGCCCTTATGAAGGGGGATAGAGGATGCGAGATGATGAATGCAAAAGAACTATGAAGAAAAAGGGGAAGAAAAGGCTTATTGGATGAGCCGAGGGTGAAATCCGGCGGAGCTCCGGCAGCGTGGGGACGACGTGGAAGCGCGGTGGATGAAGATGACCTTCCTCTCGCAAGCGTGAGCACCCGAGAAGCCGGCAGAACCTCCACCTACAAAAGAACCCACGGGTTAGAAAATGACTCCGTAGCCTCTGGGCTCCGGCAGCCTATCGGATCACTTCTGAGCTCCTCCAGAACTGAGGGGGTGGGCCTCTATTTATAGGGCTCCGGAGGGTGGAGGCGTCCAGGACCGAACTAATATTTTATTATATTTTTATATATTTTTTTAGAATACTTTTGTGGAGGCGTCCAGGGTCCCGGACGCCTCAAGCAGGTCCACCGAAAATCGACGACGGCCGCACGCGGTTTGGCACAACGCGTGGTTTTGTGAGCGGCGCCTCGTGATTCAGAAATGGGCGCGTCCAGCTGACGGGACATCTCTATAATTTGGATTTTTTCACACACGACAAACCATCGTTCGGTGGCCGGCGCCCGTGAGGGATTTGATGGAGGCGTCCAGGGGCCTGGACGCCTCCAAAATTATATTATTTTTTATTTTTCTTTTGTCTTTTATACCAGGGCTGGCATTTTAAAATTTTTTTATTTGTTTTTATGGAGGCGTCCAGGGGCCTGGACGCCTCCATTAATATGTATTTTTTATTTATTTTATTTTTTTATGCCAACTGGCATTTTATAAATATTTATTATTATTAGTTTTTATGGAGGCGTCCAGAGGCCTGGACGCCTCCATTAAAATATATATATTTTTATTTATTTTTGGGCCCTGAGAAAATAATAAAATAATAAAATAAATTAAAAAGATGGGGGCGTCCAGGGGCCTGGACGCCCCCATTAAGACCCACCCGGGTCCTCAAATCAGGCGTCGGCGGCCGCCCGGTAGACCCCCTTCTTGATTCCGGAACCTCTTGATGCGTCCGACTGGTGTTGATGTCGTCCGAATGCCGTGACGAGACGATTCCGGATGCCGAAAAGGGCGGAAGAAGACTCAAGAAAAGGAAGCACTCAAGTGATTCAAAATGCGTAAGCCGTTGCGGGGCGTTATATAGTAATATGAGACTTTCTCAGGAGGCGTCAAGAATGGCGTGTCTACAGCTGCCCCGCCTTGGCGTCTGCTTTGCAAGGGAGCGACACGTAGTGGAATGGTATCGAAGTGGAGTGGAGTGAAGTGGGAGCGGACTGATAAGTTGATGCCAAGGTGTGATGAGACACGCTTTTGACGTTACTGTTTGGAATCTTTCCTGGAGTTTCAATGAGGCGACCTTGAAGAAGGTCTTTCAAATATTGACGATTGCTTGGACGGAGATCAAATAAGGGAGGGTGAGATGTGCGCTCAGGCACGAAACAAAAGGAGACCAACTTCTCGGTGTGGAAGTACCTGGGTCATAAACCGGAGGTTTCACCTTTGGGGAGCGGTTACCAGTCAATGTGGAAGTGCTGCGGCCAAGGTGGGTCAAAAAAAGGTAAAGGAATATCTGAGGGTCTGTCCAAACAAGGGTCTCCTTTGGAAGAGCAGCGTAAGGCTGTCTCAAGAAAACTCAGTATTTCATTCGGAGTGGAATATCTCATATTTGTGGGAATTGGAGCACAACGGCTTTCACAATCGAATCACTTGAATGATCTTCCGCAATAAATCAAAGTCCTATATGAATGCATGCTGGGTTCAAAGAAAAATTTAAAACAAACTAAAATAGAAAATAGCCAAGGATAATATTGTCAGCTTGTGAAGAACGGGTCAGGATACCGACCCGGTGAGCTGATACTGGGCTGGGGCCCGTTTATCCGCGTACCAACTCACTGAATGGAACCGTTGCCCCCATTCTATCACAAATTGACGGCCTATCCGTACAACCCAAATTCTTCCGGGATCATCACCGTTTTTGTTGAAGGGGAACTCAGATCCCAGATTCGTTCGGGCCGCACGGTCCTCGGCATGTTCTAGTAGCATACGTATCATATACTACGATGCATGACATGGTGGGACCAACTATTGAAAGGTGGGACAGGAGACTGGACAAAGACGTCCGTTAGTAAAACCTGCACAGGCCAGCATGGATTAATAACATCAGAAAGTAGCAGAATCATAGTAGAATCGCACCACAATGGGAAGGAGATCTAGCCAAAATCCCGACATTGACCGCTGATGTGACATGTTCTGTCCTGTAGCGATCTTCCCTTCCTATAAGAACTCCCCTTAGGCTAGTTCATTCAAATGCACCAAGGTGGGTTTTGGAAGCTCAGGAGAGGAAAGAGAGGAGAATCTAGAGATTTCAGGATGGAAGGAGAGTCTTCCGGCGTTATGAAGAGGAGCAGGCCTAGCAGCGAGATCAGGCGACTCTCCGACCTCGAGGGTCATCTGAGTGGGACGATCATGTCGCATATGGTAAGCTGACTCTTTTCAAATTTTCTCCACGTGAACCTTCTTCTTACTTCCTTCATTTCTTATTTCTTTCCTCTTCCAGTCATATCCACTCTTCCCAGGCCCGAGGAAGTTTTCCAAACTGCCATGGCTTTCAAAGCTAACTTCCAATATCTCCATTGGCATGAGGGCCATACTCTCGAAGTGGCATTTGCAGGGGCTCCTTATTCACGCCAAGCATTACGAGAAGATTCGTATGGACTGGGCGGCTATGGGCGCACTAGTGGAGATCTGGCATCCCCAGACCCACACTTTTATCTTCCCGACCTTCGAGGTGACCATCCTCCTCGAGGAGGTGGAACTTCTGCTCGGATTGAAGAAATTCAAGAGTGACAGGAAGGTGAAGGCTATGCGGATGCTGACACGGGGGACTTCTGAAAGTGTTCTTGGAAGCTTCATGCCGCCCGACGCAGCCAGAAAGGTCCGTACTCAAAAGGGGATCGATCTCCAAAAGCTTGCGGAGTGGGTCATGGACGCCCTGAGAGGGTCACCAGACGATGACTATTTGGAGGGAATCATGAAGGGGTTCACTATTTGTCTGGCGGGTGCTCTCTTATTCCCTTATACCAACAACATGGTGGAGGAAGACCAACTGGGTGCTATCTGCGGGATCTGGCGTGGAAAGAGGGTGGGACCCGCCGTCCTTGCCTATCTTTATAGCGGTCTTACTGCCTCGAGCATGGGTAAGCCTCCATTTGGTTGTGCACTTGTCTTGAATTGCTGGCTAGATTTGCACTTCAAATTCGACCACCGCGAGGGAATGCCAACTGCTTCGAAGCTCTTCCAACAAAGCCCGCTTCACCACATAGCCGACGTGTTAGGCTTCGGTGGTACTGTAGTGAACCGCGTTCCGTTGCTGAAGAAACGTGAAGACTGGCGGTCTCACTTCCGCACCGTGACACAAGACTTCTTTACTTGCGCACCGGCATGTTTGCTTTCGCTAGATCTCCTCATGAGGCCTTCTCCCGAAGTTGATCTTCAACTGATCGGCGCGACCGAGTTTGTTCTTTACAACGCGCATCGGTGCTGCCTCCAGATTGGCATCCCACGCCATTCGTTCCCGCCACCGACTGGCATTGTTCCTTTGAAGAAAAGGGAGTTGGGCACTGAAGCGGACGCGAAGGAAGCGAAGGCCATTAAAGCTCCCTGGAAGACAAGTGTTGCGGGAAAGGCATTAGCGCACGTGGTGGAAGAATGCGAGCCGTGGAGGGCTTATGTAACCGAACTGGGGAAGTTAAGGCCTAAGGCGCCTAAACCCCTGATGTAGCTCATTCTGCTTTCTGATGGAATAAAATCTGGCATTTGGATGTTTCGGACCCCCGTCCCCTTAATTATTATCTTTTTTGTGGTTTTTCTTTTTCTTTCCTTTTTTCTTTTGTTTGGATTATATACATACTCTAACCCCTTTTTTCTTTTTATTATATTTTTTATTATTTTTTTATTATGGGGGCGTCCAGAGGCCTGGACGCCCCTGTTTTTTTATAATTTTTTTTTAAAAAAAATTTTTTTGGGGGCGTCCAGGGTCCTGGACGCCCCTAATTTTTTTATTTTTTTTATTTTTTAATTTTTTGGTTTGGGGGCGTCCAGGCGCCTGGACGCCCCTAAGTTTTTTTGAATTTTTTAAAAAAATAAAAAAGTGGGGGCGTCCAGGCGCCTGGACGCCCCAATTAAAGATCAGTCTATATATAGGGGGGGCTCCCCCCCTTACTCACTTACTGTTCATTCAAACGATCCGGTCAAACCAGACAGACCCATTCTTCGCCCCAATGGAGTTAGGAGGCCCGAACCGAGGTGGAGACAAGCGTAAACGACTAGCTCGTCGTCCGAGGAGACTGAGAGACGATGCTGAGGAGGCCGTAGCAGAGGAGATTGCTGCGGAGGAAGAGATGGAGGTGCCGCTTCTGGCCGCAGAGGCCGCTGCGGATGCTGGTGACGCGGGAGAGGACGATCACGACCCAGTAAGTACTTCGGAATTCTCACTCTGTGGTTCAATAGGCTAAAACGGGCGTGCGAGAGGCTGTGAGAGAAGGCCGGGTAGTGAGAGAAGGAGGCGTCCAGGGGCCTGGACGCCTCCACTTTTTCTTTTTATTTTTGTTTATTTATTTATTTACGTAAATAATAAAATAAAATTAAAAAAATAAGGAGGCGTCCAAGGCCTAGGACGCCTCCATAATAATATATATATTATATATATTTTTTTTATTTTTGGTTCTTGGATTTTTTCGAAAAAAGAAATAAAGAAAATAGGAAGGAGGCGTCCAGGGGCCTGGACGCCACCAAAAAACAATATATATATTTTTTAAAAAAAATAAAATAAAAAGAATAAATAATATATACAGTGTTATTGTTTATTACTGTTCATGATGCTGATGTGTTCTTTGTTGGTTTTTGTGGTGTGCAGGGCGTGATGAAGGGCCGGATTAGCTGGTCCCTGGTGGTGGCAGCATAGCGTGGGCTGCCGGATTTCCAGAGGGCGCGTGTGGACGCCATGGGCTTTGGAGCTTTCCTTAGGATCGAGCCCTTCCGGCTCGACCTTCCTCTTATCCAGGCACTGAGGGAGCGGTGGCACGCACCGAGCCGGGCGTTTCTGATGCCCTGGGGGCACATGGTGCCGACGCTGGAGGACGTGGCTCGGATCACCGGGCTACGAGTTGACGGAGAGGCAGTCAGCGGGGTCACCTACCCCGACTACCGAGAGAGTGCCCTGGACCTGCTGTGGTTAGAGACGAGCGTGACTGATAGAGACAGCAGGGTAGTCGGCCGGGTGGAGATCATGGAGGCGCTCGGATTCGTCGACCCGCGCCAGCGGGTTAGCGAGACTGGAGCGGAGTTCTTGGCTCGACTGGAGGGGGATGCTCGTGCAGCTTTCACCCAGGATCTGAGCGAGAGGGAGCTGGTGGATCTAGACCTTCGGAGGTTTCTTTTCTTCTTCTTGGGCCGCCTTCTGCTGGGGACGAAGGGGGATGGCATCCACTGCCGTTTCCTCGGGATCTTGGACAGAGTGGGACACTACGCGTGGGGAGCGGCTCTGCTTGCCCATTTGATTGCTGATCTCTCCCAGACTTCGGAGAAGGAGACGACAGTCAGCGGCTTCGCACCTTTCCTCCAGGTAAACATTTTATTTATTCATTCTCACAGTTAAATATGTAATTATTGTACTAATGATGTATGATGGATGCAGGTGTGGAGCTATTACTATTTCCCGATGGGGAGGGCTAGGCATGGGAACAGGAGGGCCGTGCCTCTGGCGCGGCAGTGGAGGCCGGTCGTGGTTGCAGCACCCCACGGATACCAGCTGGCATCACTTCGTCGGGAGCTGAGCGAGTATCCCGAGGCCATGGTATGATGCGTATGATTTTTTTTTGTGTTTATGCGTGTGACTGAATGGTAACTAAAATAATGTATGTATGGTGATGCAGGTGGTGTGGAGGCCCTACCTGGGCATGGGTGATGCTGGCCAGCCCTGGGTTGTAGCGGGTCTTCCTCGCTTCAGGCGGGACGTGTGGGTCCATTGCCTGAACGAGATCGAGCCGCTGCGGCTTAGACTGGTCATGAGGACGTTGGGGCTGGCCCAGGAGTGGGTTGACGTAGATGCGCCGGCCCGCATTGGGCGGAAGACCAAGGGGAAGGCGAAGATTGTGGACTGGCGTACGCGCTTCCCAGCACAGTACCAGGACTGGCAGCAGGGCGGGGTCCCAGTGGTGTCCCATGTACAGGACAGCACAGATTACATGAGACGATATCGAGCTACGTACGGGGACCGCCTCTCCTTGGGTGGTATGGCAGGGGTAAGTGAAATGAAATTGCTCTACCTTTCTATATGTATATGCATGGGACACTAACTTATGTGTAATGCAGGATGCTCGTGATACCATGATCGCCGACCTGCGGGCCCAGTTGGCGGACGCCAGGCGACAGTTGGTGGCCATCCGACAGGAGTTGGAGATCCTGGTGAGTTTATGTGATGCATTTTTTGCGACCTGGATTTTTGATGCTTAGCCTTTGACTGACGTTTACCCCGTGTTTCAGCGGGCCCACCAGACAGCGGCAGCCGGGATGGCTGGTGGAGCGGGTTCCAGTTCGCGGGGCCCTCCTCCGGAGGTTTCTGCCCTCCAGGAGCAGCTGGCGCACGCGGTGGCTCGGGCTGAGGAGGCCGAGCGTGACCGCGAGGCTCGAGTGAGTGTTTGCTTGGCCCCGACCCTTTTCTAGCTGCTTTCCTTCTATCACTGTTCTCTTACGGTGCATGCGTGCTTTGACAGGTGGCCGAGATTCGGGAGGCCCTGGCCCGTGCTGTTCGTGCTGAGCAGGAGCGCGATGCCTGGGTGGCAGAGCGTGACGCCCGGATTGCGGAGCTGGAGGAGGAGCGTCGACGGGAGGCTGAGGAGCTCCCTCGTGACGTGCTGGATCTGCGGATCGCCCTCGAGCTGTCGAGAAGGGAGGCGATGAGGGAGAGAGAGGAGAGGGAGAGGGATAGGGAGAACGTGGAGAGAGAGAGGGAGAGCGTGGAGAGAGAGAGGGAGAGGGATAGGGAGAGAGAGAGGGAGGAGCGACAGTGGGATCAGACCGAGAGGAGGGCTCTAGAGGCCCAGCTGCTGGAGCTCCGATTGAGTCTTGGCACGGCGGAGGGGAGGCTTCGGGAGAGCGAGGAGCGGTACTAGAGGGCGAAGGAACGCGGGGCGCGACTTCGTCAGTCTGGTTCTTTTTCCATGGGCAGCTATCTGGTCTCTTCGGCCGAGGAGCGTCGTCGCGCCTTCGAGGCTGGAGTGCCACCGCAGGGCGAGGCGAGCACGGCTTCTCAGGGTTCGCAGAGGCCCCCTAGGGATCCCCGGTAGAGGAGGGAGGAGAGAGATGACCAGGAGGGTGGTGGTGAGAGTTAGAGAGTTACTTGTACACGTCACCCTTCTCACTGTATGATGTACTTTCGGCTATTATATGAAATGGAAATGGCTTTTTTGTGTTGTGTGTACCTTTCTCTCTCCCACACTTTCGTCTTTGCACTGAGTTGTCCTTTGAGGCACGCTCCGCGAGACCTTGCCCTGAACAGCGGGGAACTACGCTTTGCACGGGGGGATTTTATTTCCTTTTCCCCCTTTTGGGCTCGTCCAGGCGCGAGGACGCGTCTTAATCCTTGAATTCAAATTTAAAGCGTCGGGTGGCCTCTCTTCTCCCGTGCCTTACCCGCAAACGAGCCCGCCTTCTGCCGAAACTCGCTTGCCCCTTTTCTCGTCTTCCTCCTCTTTTGATCGATGGAGTTCGGTGGGCCTGACCACGGTGAAGGTGGAGAGGGATGCGGGACCCCTCGCCCAAGGAGGGACGCGCCCGAGCACGGAACGGCATCCATGGAGGAGGAAGGGCCGCTCTGGGCCCCCGAGGGACCTGAGGGGCCCGATGGCGTGGGAGGAGGTGAACACGGTTCGGTAGGTGCTTCGATCTCTTCCTCTTTTAATTCATTTTGGGTTTTGAAGCGAGCCGCGCGAGGGGGAAAGGGTTCGGCGAGTGTTGCACTCAAATGATGGATGCGTCCTAGACAGGGGACGCGTTCCTTTTGACTGATATGGGACCCCTTTCTTGGTGCAGGACATGGCAAGGACCCTGGGTCTGGCCGATGAGTGGACGAGTGCGGACGAGCCGAGCCGCGTCAGGAGGGAGAGTCGCGGCAAGGCGAGGCTCGAGGAGTGACCCGTACGTCTCCCTGGACAGCAAGGGGGTATACTGGTGCAGGACAGTGCCGACTTCCTGCGGTGGCAGAGAGAGAGTTATGCGGGGCTTCCCCAAGCTGGGGGCACGCGTGGCATCGGCGGCTCGCGCGCCCAACTGTCAGAGACTAGGCGGCAGCTGGCCGTCGCTCAACATGAGTTGTCGCTCCTGGTAAGTTATGTGCCGCACTTTTAACTTCAGATTTTGGAGTTTCACTGACGGCCGTTGTTTATTTTGTTCCAGCGTGCCCAGCAGACAGCGACGGTGGGAGTGGCTGGCGGATCTTCCGGTTCCTCGGCCCCTTTTCTCGAGATTGCCTCCCTCCGGGAGTAACTTGCCGGTGCGGTGGCCCGCGCGACCCGGGCGGAAGAGGAGCGTGATGCCTGGGTGGCGACTGTAGCGGAGCTGCGACATCGCGGTGAGGAGAGACCTTCTCCAGACATCCTGGAGTTAAGGGTTCTTCTACAGATGATGAGGAGAGAGGCAGAGAGAGAGAAAGCCGAGAGAAGGTCCGAGCGACAGCGGGATCTGTCCGAGAGGAGGGCCTTGGAGGCCCAAGTGAGGGAGCTCCAGCTGGGCCTTCAGGTCGTCGTGCAGAGGCTAGGAGGGATGGAGACGCGCTACGAGAGAGCGCGAGAGTTCGGGGAGCGACTCCGCCAGTCCGGTCGCTTTGCCGCCAGTGGCTTCTTTGCCACGCCAGGGGAGGAGCAGCGAGTCACTGCTGCGGAGCAGGCGCCCAGAGGCGAGGCAGGTGCTACTGCACGGGGATCCCGGAGGCTTCTAAGGGACCCTCACCTCGGGGGAGAGGAGGAGAGTGCCCAGAGAGATGAGTGATGGTGAGGATTGGCGAGCTAGTGGACCCGCCACCTCTCTATGATTGTAGTGTTTGTGACAGCTTATGCAGAATTATGAATGGAGTGATTTGATTTTCTGCTGTTTATTTGTTCTTTTGTGCGTTCCTTCTTCCCTACACTTCCTTTCCTTTGCACTGTTCCCATGTGATGGGTCTGCCGAGACTCCGCCCCGAGCGGAGAATCGCGTCTTGTTGTGACCATTTTCCACGGGAATCTGCCGTCGAAGTCAATAATGACGGCCCTAGTTTCTTTTCCCGAATGCTGTGTCAAATTTTGCGGACGTCCTCCAAATCATGATAGGGTATCCCTAGACAACATAGGGGCTATTCGTCGTATTCTTCGTTCAGTCAATCACCCTGTGCGAGCGGTGAAGTGACACATGGGACCGCTTGGCAGGTGCCTCATTGCGAGGGCTATCATTGACAGGTGATGGAGGTAATCTTGGCCCGCACTCCTTCCATTTCTATAAATTCTTGTCCCTTTTATCTTCCCAGGTATATCGAGGACTAACTCGAGGAGCACAAGTTCTTACGGGAGAGGAGGAGTTCAAAATTCTGAGAGTTGGATGGAGGGCGAATCTTCCCATTCCTCGAAGAGAAGCAGGTCCAGTGGTAGTAGTTCCAGGAGGCTTTCAGACCTTGAAGGGCACTTCAGCGAAAGGGCCCAATCTCAACTCGTAAGCCAAGTTTTCTTGCCCTTTTCTCATTCTTTCTTCCTTTCTTCCGACCAAATCTCACCCCTATTCCTTGTATGCGTAGGTTGTGATGAAATCACAAATCTTATGGGAGTTGGTAGTAGCAGCGTACAGGGGCCTCCCAGATTTTCAGAAGGCGAGACTAGACGTGATGGGATTTGGTACCTTTCTTCGGATCGAGCCGATCAAGCCCGACCTGGTTCTGATTCAAGCCTTGTGTGAGAGATGGGACCCAGTGAGCCGGGCATTCCTGATGCCCTGGGGGCACATGGTGCCCAGCTTGGAGGATGTGGTCCGGATCACAAGCCATAAAGTAGAGGGCGAGGCAGTGACCGGAGTCACTTACGCGGACTATAGAGAAGGTGCCCAGAAGTTACTGGGTTTGGACCTGGATGGTCGGAAAAACAGGTCGGTAGCTAGGGCGTCCCTGATGGATGCATTAGGGCTCACCGACACTCGTCGGCGGGACGATGAATCCCCAAAAGAGTTCATGGAAAGGATAGAAATAGGATGCCGCGCCGTCTACTGCACAGATTTCGGTGACTGGGAAAGATGCAACATAGATTTGAGGAGATTTCTCCTCTTCCTTTTGGGGAGATTGGTACTGAGCTCGAAAGGGGACGGTATCCAATGTTGCTTCCTGGAGCTGCTGTCAGACCTTGAAAGAGTGGGGTATTATGCCTGGGGAGCCGCCATGCTGGCACACTTGTTTGCAGGCCTATTCCGAGAAACGGATCGTGAGATGACTGTGAGTGGTTTCACACCATTCATCCAGGTATTTTTGGTTTTGCTTGTTTTGTATTTTTTTTGTGTTTTTGCAAAGTTCTGATGGCCTGCGCCGAGCAGCTGTGGAGCTATTATTACCTCCCTATGGGGAGAGCTCGGCATTGGCGACCTGCGATGGTGCCGCTAGCCAGGCGGTGGGAACCCATCATGAGTGCGGCACCCCTAACCTACCAACTGATGGTGCTAAGGCGGGAGCTACAGGAGTTCCCTGCAGCGATGGTAAACTGGAGACCCTACTCAGACATGGTCGATGCTGACCAGCCGTGGGTTCTAGCGAGTCGTGCCCGGTTCGGACGGGAACTGTGGATGCACTGCTTGAATGAAATCGAGCCACTTCGGCTACGATTGGTTATGAGGACTTTAGGACTGGCTCAAGAATGGGTGGATACTGCTGCGCCACCTCGTGTCGGGAGAAAGACGCGAGGACCGGCGACCTGCATTGACTGGCGCGTGCGATTCCCCGAACAGTATGAGGACTGGCAACGGGGTGGCACGATTGTAGAATCACAGGCGCGGGATAGCGAGGACTACTTGCGTCTATATAGGACAAAGTACGCAGAGCGGCTCCAACCCCGGGGACTTGCGGAGGTAGGTTTCCCCTTTTTCTTTTTTCTTCTTTCTCCTTTTTCTCTTTTTTTTGGTTTTCCGATGGAAATGCTGACTCGTATGGCTGCAGGATGTCCGGGATGCCATGATAGCGAATTTACGAACTCGCTTGGCGGAGATGGAACAACAGTTGGGCGATGCCCGCGGAGCTACGAGCGCCTTGGTAGGTGTACAGTGCACGTTTGTAATTAAAATCCCAGATTCCAGATGTTGGCTGCTAATTCACGCGGTCGTAGCATGCCCAGATTGGCGCGGCTTCCCCAGCGACGGGAGTAGGTGGTACCTCCTCCAGCTTGTGGATTCCTACCTCCGAACTTAACTTGCTTCATGAGCAACTTGCTCACGCCACGCAGCGTGCTGCGGAGGCAGAAGGGATGCTCCGTATACAGGTAAAAGTTTCAGCGTTGAGTTCTCTTTGTTTACGCCTTATCGCGTATCTGAGATGATACACTCGGCAGGAAAAGGAGACGGAAGAAGCGCTTGCCCAAGCTGCGCAGAAGGAGGCTGGGATAGCAGAACTGGAGAGGGAACTGCGGCGTCATCCTGATGACGACTCTTCCAGGGATGCTATGGAACTGAGGATCACTCTCCAGTTGGAGAGGGAAGATCGTGAGAGAGAACGGGCAGAGAGAGAAAGAGACGCAGAGAGAGAAAGAGCCAACAGTTTGGCTGAAAGGGAGGAACGAAGGGCCATGGAGGCCCAACTATTCGAACTCCGAATCAGCCTTGGTCTTGCTGAACAGTGGCTGAGAGATGGTGAGGAGCGCTACCGAAAAGCACGAGAGCGTGGCTTTCGTGTTGGTAGCTTCTATGCTGCTTCCGTGGATCAACGCCGAGATGCGGGAATAGGAAGAGGAGTACAGAGCGGTAGGAGTACCGCTTTTCGTAGTTGGGTAGCACCTTTGAGAGTGTTTTGTCCGGAGAGTAGTGGGACGAGTGATGCAGAGAGAGAGGGCGGAACTTGATGTAATTTTTTTTTGGTTTTTGGAATAAAATACAAGGTTTGGTTTGTTTATTTTTCACCTTTGCTTCAATTGCCTGAATCTCTGCACATATCACTGAAACAAACAAATCAGAATTTCTGTTCTGACTTGGCCCCTTGCTCAATAAGCAAATGGTCACTGTGACTGTCCTTGATAACTGGTCAAGGGGCCAAGCCTTTATTTAACGAAGGCAAGGGAAAGATACGGTGATGATAAATGCGACAGGCAAGCACACGAATGCAAGCGGTATTAAAAGTGAGATGCTGCACGCAAATGTAATCATGCAAAATTGATTTGTTTTCTTTTTTATATTTGATATTTTTTGTTTTATCATAAAAAGATTTTTTTGTTTACAAATATGTGCATTTTCTCTTTTCCATTTTTTTTTTGCTTTTATCATTTCGATTTTTTTATTGCTAACGTCCGGCAAGCACCCAAATGGCACCTGACCTTCGTGAGAACAGGGGTTTCTTACTAACCTCCCAGGTATCCTAAGTGCACATCTAGGTTGATCTGGGCCTCTAGACCCCTCGAATGATGATCCCACCGGCTAAGACTTACCCTGATGATAATACCGTCATGCCATGCTTAGGCTCCCAGTTGCTTCCGACCACAGGGATTCACCCAAAAGGTGTTTGAGGTAAAAGATTTGCCCGACCCGGGTCTATTTCCTCACAACTCTAGATGGTATATGATGGAACATCCTGGAACCCTAACGACCAACCGCGCGACGCTGACCCGGAATCAGACGCCGTCGCACCCATAGGTGACGCGCTTGCATTGGCCTAAGCCCGAGGTTAAACAAGAAGACATCAAGGTAATAAACAGGGGTCTTGACCAGCCAGAAACACAGAGACTCCTTCGCAGCGATAGCTTTTGCTTTTCAAAGTAGGCAACCAAATGTGTATATTAAAATAAGGTCGCAGACCCTGGGCAGTTTTCACCTTTCAGAAACTCCATCGAACCTTCATCTTTAGAGGGAGAAGGAAGAGTGTAGGTGATAAACCTCCTGAGAGGACCGGCAAAGCCGTTAACCCGGCGAGCGAATAAGGGCCCATTAACTCTTTCCTTTCGGACAACTTCGGACCAAATCTCGAGCATTTACATTCCACGGCCCCTTTTGTGGATTCAGACTTTTTCTTTGAGGGGTTCCGTTTATCGCAACAGGCACGGTCACGACCAGGCTTTTCTCTTGATTTTGATTTTGTATTTCTTTTTGTGAGGGAGATAAAGTCGTTTGACGTTTGTGGGCTCCCTTTTCGTATGCCTGCGGGGACACTGCCCTCTTCTCGTGCACTGATCGATGCTCGAGGAAATGGATCATACTCTTGTCCTTGGGGTTTGAGTTTTGGTTTCTCATGCTCAGCGTTTTAAGGGCGCCGACTGTCTCATTTGGTCGAAGAGAAAAGAATAAAGATTACAGCTTCCGGAGATCTTCTAGGTGTGGCCCTACCATAGGTGATGCTACCAACTTTTTTGAATAAAATACATAAGTGAACACATGTTAGCTTCCTTCGAGCGAGCATAGGCCGACGTGGCCGGACAGGGATCTCCACGGTTCTGGCAAACCAAGACCCGGTGCCTACCAAACCTTAATGGGCCCTATCCTAACATGGAGGTTAGATGCAGAGACTTAACTACATGGTGACTGCCAGGCATCGGCATCTTGAATTTTCCATATTTTTAGTAGTTTTCAATATTTCTTTATTTTTTATGTTTTTTATCTTTTCATCATTTTTTTTGTTTTGTGCTAAGGGTAGTATTTCTTAAGATAAAGTCCATTCCAAGGGTGGGATAACTCGGTCCCTTCGGCGTTGACTAGCTTGTAGGCATTGCCAGGGTACACGGCTTGAATTACAAATGGTCCTTCCCAATTGGGTTGGAGCTTAGAACGCGGCCCTCCAGGTTTGACAAAAATTCTTTTCACGATCATCTCACCGACTTTGAATTTTCTCTCAACGACTTTCTTTTGGTAAAAGCGAGCGAGTCTATTTTGATACACACGCGCGTGTTCAGCAGCGGCCAGTCGCTTCTCATCCAAGAGTTCCAACTGGGCGAGGAGTGAATTACGACGATCGTCGAGGGGAAATTCCTCGTCCAATTGTACCCTGAGAGAAGGGATCAGAGTCTCGTACGGGACTACCGCTTCCATACCATAAGTGAGGGCAAATGGAGTCTGCCCGGTGGGGGTACGAATTGAAGTGCGATAGGCCCATAGAGCTTCGATAAGCTTTTCTGGCCAGTCTGAAAACTTACTAGACTCGCAGGTTTTTTTGATGATTTTGAGCAATGTTTTATTGGTGGCCTCCGCTTGGCCGTTACCTTGTGGGTAATATGGCGATGAATGATGCAATGCAATTGCGTACCTTTTGCAGAGGTCCTGTAGGTCCTGAGAAATGAACTATGGCCCATTGTCGGTGACGATTGTGCTTGGGACGCCGAATCTGGCGAGGATATTTTTCATGATGAACTTGCAGACTGTTGATGCCTTGATTTCCGCGTAAGCTTCGGCTTCGGCCCATTTGGTGAAGTATTCCGTCGCAGTAAGGATGAAAGATTTCTGCTTGGTGAGGGAATTGGGATCCCCTAGGGGACCAATGATGTCGAATGCCCACATGGAGAAAGGCCACGGGGAAGATATGGGATGAAGTGAGGAAGATGGTGAATGGATTTTAGAGCTCCAACGGGAATGTGAGACCTTCAGGCGACAGGAGGGCGATGCCGATTCCTCTCCCTTGAGAATTCAGAGCTCCATCAAAATATAGCGTCCACATTGGCTCATCTGATTGGTTGATGGACATTAGTTCCTCATCTGGAAACTCTGATTGGACGGGATCGAACTTGGGGAGAGGATGGTGAGCGAGATGCTCGGCTATGGCATAGCCTTTAATCGCCTTTTGCTGGATGTAGGTGATGTCGAACTGAGAGAGAAAACTTTGCCAGCGTGCTAGCCTATCCGTAAGGACGGATTTCTCCAGAAGGAATTTGATAGGATTCATTCGAGCAATCAAGTGGACTTCGTGAGCCAAGAAGTAGTGCTTCAATTTCTGCACTACCCAAACGAGGGCAGCACAGGTTTTCTCCATGCCGGTGTACTTCTGCTCACAGGGATTGAGAAGTTTGGACAAGTAATAGGTTGCCCGTTCCTTGCCTTCTTCATCAGCTTGTGCGAGGACGGCTCCCACGGAGTCATCCAAGACTGAGACGTAAAGGATCAGAGGTTTTTCTGGTTTGGGTGGAATGAGAACGGGTGGACTAGCCAGATATTCCTTCAACCCTTCAAAAGCTTTCTGACATTTAGAATTCCAGTGGAATTCTACTCCTGGCTTGGTCAACTCGTAGAGAGGTCTACACCTTTGTGAATGTTGAGACACAAACCGACGAATAAACTGCAACCTCTCGATTAAACCTCGGACTTCCCTCAAATTCTTGGGAGGCGGCATATCCCTGATGGCCTTAGCTTTGTCGGGATCTATCTCGATCCCTCTTTTACTCACAATGAACCCCAGCAATTTACCCGACGACACACCAAACACACTTTTTCAGGTTCATTTTCAATTGGAACTCTCTTGACCTTTGCAAGACCTTAGCCAAAACTTCTGGATGTTCCATCCTAGTCCTTGATTTCACCAATAAGTCATCCACATACACTTCCAGATATATGTGCATCATGTCATGAAATATGGCCATCATCGCTCTTTGGTAAGTAGCTCCAGCATTCTTTAACCCAAACGGCATGACCACGTAACAATATGTTCCCCAAGGGGTAGTGAATGACGTCTTCTCCTGATCCTCTTCTGCCAAACGAATTTGATTGTATCCTGAAAATCCATCCATGAAAGAGAGGGTTTCGTAGCCTGCCGTGTTATCAATCAGCACATCAATGTGAGGTAAGGGAAAATCATCCTTTGGACACGCGCGGTTAAGCTCCCGGAAGTCGATGCAAATCCTGACTTTCCCATCTTTTTTCATGACCGGGACAATGTTCGCCACCCATTGAGGATAAAGGACGACTCTAATGAACCTGGCTTTGTGGAGCTTATCGACCTCTTCTTTCATTTTCAAAGCCATTTGTGGGTGGAAACGCCTTAACCTTTGTTTTACCGAGACAGACCCTGGTTTTAGGGTTAAACGGTGTTCGACCAAGGTTGAATCCAGACCCGGCATATCCTCGTAACTCCATGCAAACGTGTCCTTATATTCGTTGAGGACCTCAATTAATGCCTCTTCTTCAGAGGGTGGTAGGTTGTCACTTATGAGGATGATCCTAGGGTCTTCCTCAGTTCCCAAGTTGACTTCTTTGGTGGATTCTTCTACGGCGGTTGACGGCTCGTCGAATCTCCTCATTCCACTTCCGTATGCGCCCGCCGCATCTTCATATTTTTCACCCTCATCTTCAGTGGGGCATTCTTCATCCGTGATCTCGTAGACTCCATACCCTTCATCAGGTGCACAGTCGCCCTCGCATTCTATTTCGGGTAGCTGGATGGGATTTTCTAACAACTGGGGGATGGCAAGAAGGGCCTGACACCTGGCGGCCAAATCCAGAAGGAATCGACGAGGGATCTGCCTCCCCTTGGACTTCTTCCTAGGTACTACCCTCGGCCTATCATTCCTAGATTGACTGACAATATTTACAGAAGAAGATGAAGATGAAGAGGACGGTGTAGAATGTACAGGAGAAGACCCCTCAGAGGAGGGGTAGAAAAGGTCGCTCATCGGACCTTGGACGGGTGGTCCGCAAGGCGGTACGCACCCGTGGGAGATGTAGGAGGTTTCCTCAACGAAGATGTGTTGTTGGGGAGTTTAAAAATTGACGTTTTTTTTTCGTTTTCATTTTTAATGACAAAGCAGTGAAAAGAGATTGGAGGAGAGAGAAAAGGGGTTATGGCTAGAGGATTGTGAGGCTCATAGAGCAGATCATGGTTGAAGACCTGGCGCGGGTTGAAAAGCCCGCGCATGTATGTAAGCAAAGAAGGGGACCTGGGAAGATCATCAGACAATTGTCTGGCCCAGGAAGAAGATATCAGCAAAGGCTGAGATGAGTGGATGGAGAGGATGATGGCTAATGAGCCATCGATGGCAATGTTGAGGATGGATGAAGATCCATCGATGACAGAGTCCTTCTGGCGAGGACGAGGATAGTTTGGAACCTTGGCAAGAGTGGTAATATTCTCTGGTATTTCGGAGATCAATGGTGGTCCTTCAAGCTGCGGAGACGAGAACATCCTTTCCAGTGCAACGGAAATGTCCCGTATGTCGAACCATTTGTCCCACTCGCATTCTGGATCTTTGATCTTACCTCTTTTGGTGATCCTCAGATAATTTTCAGCCAAATATACAGCATGTGATCCCCCATATGCTTCCCGTGGGTAATCTCCCATCTGAACAACGGGTCCTCTGCTGAAGTGGTTTGATAGAGTCCATGTGAGGGGCTCCCAATCTGCCTTGAACGGTCCTTTGAAGCCTAGGCCAAACCTACGGTTCGGCCTAATTTCTTTTGGCGGCTTGAGCATACCCTGTAACTGTGCGCCCAGACCTTTTCCCTGTTGATAGCCGAGGTTCCTCATAATCTCCCAACCTTTGGAGTGAAAAGGGAGACATGATGTTGCGGTTGCCCTGACTGGCTCCTTTGGTGCTAGTGGAATGTGAGATGGATCACGCACGTCCAGCAATGATAATATGGGCCGATGAGACGGCCAAACAGAAGGCAGAGAGGTGTTGATAGCATCCACTGCGTGAAGGACAGGTGTACTGACCACTTTAATAATTCTCCCATTATAAGGAAACTTCAGGCACTGATGGTTGGTGGAAGGCACAGCGTCCATGGCTTCGATGTAAGGGCGACCCAGTATAGCCTTAAATGTGGGGTCCATGTCGAGGACATGGAATTCCGTGGGAATTGACATGGGGCCTAGTTCTGCCTTCAGAATAATCATCCCCTGCGGTGGCCTTTTGCTATTGTCATAAGCCGTGACCGTGATCGAGGAAGGTCTTATTTGTTCCTCGTTGACCCCACACAACTGAAGAGTGCTCATGGAGATCACATTTATGGACGCACCCGTGTCCACAAGACACGGGTTTATGGATACCCCATTAATTTTTATTGAAATGCACAATGCATATTTCCGAGCTTCCTTGGGAGCGAGCTCGTAGTTGTGGAACATGATGGCCGGTTGTGTGTCTGTTGGGGTCAGGACGGTCGAAATCTTTTCTACAGGGAGGTCCTCGTTCACCATGACCCTTTGAAGGTACTCCATTAAGGCTGCCTGGTGGGATGTGGATCTTTGAAGTAGCTCCAGGATGGAGATCCGAGCAGGTGTCTTATCCAAGTGTTTCAATAGATCATACTGTGTTCCAGGGATAGCTCTTTCTGGTTGTTCTCCATCATCCTTCTCTGGCTGAGATTGCTTGGGATTCTGACTGTTGTGGGGGAAAACCCTGTGGAAAATTCTTCCACTCCGGAGCACCATTGCCTGCGGCTTTTGTACCTCTGTGGGGGTAGCAGTGGGTTTTAACAGGGGTTTGAGGGGTAGTAGTGGAGGAATGGTTGATGAAGCAGGGGTGATGACGGGAGCAGGGATTCTGATGAGGGGTTTGTTAGGTGGAGGCATGGTGGAGGTAGAGGGGATATCGCGCGGATTATGAAGGATAAGGGGTCTGGAAGGTGGAGGCGGAGGCAAAGTGGAAGTGGGTAAGGTTTGAAACGGGTAATGGTTTTGAGGTGGATGGTGGGTGATGAGTGGTTTTGAAGGCATTAGTGGTGATGTGGTGGAGAAAGACGGGGTTATGTATGGTTGACGGATGATAAGGGGTTTAGAAGGCGTAGGGGTAAATGTGGTAGAGGTGGATGGTAAGGTGGGGGAGTGAGAGAAGGTGAGAGGGTGTGAAGGCGTAGTGGAGAGTGTCGGTTGATAGGAGGTCGGGGTACGGATGAGAGGGCGTAATGGTAGTGGAAATGGGGATGGTGATACTGACGCGGGTTGATGAGAGAGAGGTGCTACCCGGGCAAGGTGAGGGTGTTGCGTGATGATAGGGTTGGAGGTAGAAAGAATGGATGTACTTTCCCGGTGCCACACCTGCTCTCTCCCGACTTCCGGGAAGGAGGAGGTGGGGTTAACCTGATGATTGGGCTGTTGGTGCTCTGGTAATGGATTCTGGATTATTCCCATGTCGGGCTGTTGTTGTGGGGCCTGCTGAGGCTGTTGTTGTTGTTGTGGTTGCTGCTGCTGCTGCTGTTGTAACTGCTGTTGTGGCCTCTGAGGAGGTCTCCTAGCCTTGAGAGCCGCGACGTATCGTCTCATCTCATCCCAATCTATTTGGTGTTCATCATTCATATCATGGATGTAATCTTTGAAGTGGAAGCAGTAATCTACTGTGTGTCCCGGCTGCCTGTGGTAGACACAGTATTTGGAGGTATCAACATTGGGGGGTCACACGGGCCTTTCTCTGGGTAGGGCGAGTTGGTTTGATGCCATGAGGGCATTAAAAATGTCTGCTAAGGTTTCCGGCAATGGTGGATAGTAGGCTCTCTTGGGACCGAGCGGCCTCCTTTGTTGCTGTTGGGGACCATAGTTCCCCGGGGGTGGAACTTGGTTGTACTGAAGCGGTGGTTGTTGTTGCTGAGGTTGTGGTTGTTGTTGCTGGGGTTGGCGTAATGGAGGCATATTATCCTGGGGTGGATTATTTTGGGGTGGAGGACGAAGAGGGAAAGGACCTGGTTGAAGGGGAAGTCGGGGCATTTGTGGAGGCCTTGGGTTGACTGCATAGTTGGCATTGTTGACCGCACTGACTTGCTCATTTGTCACGACCCCTTCTGTGGCTCCGCCCGGGACACCAGCGCCTGTCTTTCTGACCACTTTGGGCTTCGGTGACTCAAACATGTTCATGATGGGGGAGTCTTTTAGCTGGGTTTGGATGTACCGGGCCCTTTCATAGAGTTCCTCCATTGTAGTAAGTTTATTCATGGCCAGGACGTGTCTGAACTGTGGGGTTGCGTTAGACACAATCATCTTCACTTGTTCGGGCTCGGAGAGGGTATCCCTTATTCTTTCCGCCAGAGACCTCCATCTATCAGCATATCGGACAAAATCCTCGTCGGGTTTCATCTTTTCGGCCACTAGGTCAGTAATGGAGAGTGAGGGACCGACCCTATCCCTATATTTCTGCAAGAACCTTCTCTGGACTATTTCAAAATTCTCGGCCTCGCGGGGCTCCAGAGAATAGAACCACTCAAGCGCGGGACCATCCAATGATCTCCGAAAGAGGTATGCCAGGGACCTCTGATCGTTTTGCCAGTAAGAGGACTCATACATGAAATCCTTGAGATGAATGAAGGGGTTGCCGGTACCATTGTATCTGTGGTACGTGGGCATTTCGGAGGGAGGAAGATGAATGACGGGAAGGATTGGCAAAGCAACCTCCGGGGTGGCTTTCACGTCCACCATCCTTCTCAGATTTTGAAACTGCTCGTCCATGCGGTTGAACCTATTAAGGAGCGATTGGGCGAGCTCCTCTGGGGGTGAAGGTGGCACTTGCCACTGGGGGAGAAACTGTCTCCCGGAGACTTGAGGGGGGAACCCAGAATGAGAGGGAGCTGTCGGACCGCCGACAGTTGGCCCCGGCTGAAGCGGTGTCTGGGGAACAACGGGAGTTTGAGATTGTGATGGGAACTGGAATGAGGGTGGTTGTTGGCTCGCTTGACCTTGAAGCGAGGGAGACTGGATGGCTTGCGCCAATGAAGGAGATGGAATGGCCTGCACGGACTCTTGGAGAGGTGCGATGGCCGGAGTTGATTCCTGGGGCGTGGGGGAAACAGATTTCCCCTTTAGAATGGCCTGGAAGGCCCGGAGCTGTTCAGAGGTAAGCTCTGTGTTGGCGAGGACGCCCAGTAAGGAAGAGATATCCTGTGGTAGGGACGTGTCCCCGGCAATAACCTGCACCTCATGTGGGGGGTCATGAGAAGGACCCGAGTCCATAGCATAGACTCGCGGGTCGGCTGTCAAACCACGACTAGGGTGGTTTTCCTCAGAAGACTCGTGAGACATGCTCACAGTTTTCCCAGAACACAAAAACATACACTAGCAAGTAGGTAGCAGAGATTATCAAACAAGTGGATGCCTTTACGCCCTTTTTTTTGTGTTTTGATTTTGATGATTTTTTTGTATTTTTAGCGAGATCCGAAGTTCACACAAAATGGGGGCCCTAGTTTGTTTTTGTTTTACCGCCGTGTCAGCTAGGGTCTCTCGTCTCACCACGAATGAAATGACTAACTCCGGGGAACTTCAATGGTACAACCAGCCCAGTGAACGAAGAGGAGATTCTTCGATGTCGGGGACTTACGGAGGTCCCAGTGTAGGAGATTCTAGTCCGTTGAGAGGAATTCCCAAACGGAGAGTCCTTCCTTCACCGGGAAAGGGTGATCCTCAAAAAATAATAAAAAAAAGGATAGAAAAGAGGAATGGATGTATGCAATGGAATGTTGACAGATATATGGAGTGGGAAAACAACAGAAATAACAGACATATAATAAACAAAGAACCAATCAAAACTGACGGTGCTGCCGAGAGCACAACGGGGGGGCGCGCGCGGGCGCGAAGGTGGAGAGGCACGGGTGGTGCCGAACTTGCAAGGGTAGCCGAAAGGAAGCAGTAGAGGTCCCACCGTGATCGCCAATCTGTGAGCGACGTCACGCGGTTCGGGGTGCGAAGAGGACGCGGAGCGCGTGCGGGCTCCTCTTTTCTTTTGTTTTGGTGTTTGTTTGCTGCAACACAGAAATAAGAGAAGAGAGAGAAGGGGCCACCACGGGAGATTGCTCCGGCGGGGCGAGCGGGACAAGTATGATATAGCAAAATATGGGGGTTTAAACGGTCATAGCGGGAAGTGACTCGCCGCGGTCTCGGGGGGACGGGAATGGTGCAAAAATTAAATAACAAGAATTGAAACGGCCATTGGGGAAGTGACTCGCCGCGGCCTCGAGAATATGAGCAGATAATAAGATGACAGAATATAGAGAGAATACAAAGAGCGGAAATTTAAACGGTCATTGGGGAAGTGACTCGCCGCGGCCTCGAGAACACAAACAGATAAGAATATAACGTATAAGAACGTGAATTTAAACGGCCATTGGGGAAGTGACTCGCCGCGGCCTCGAGAACACGAATAGATAAGAATATAACATATAAAAACGGGAATTTAAACGGCCATTGGGGAAGTGACTCGCCGCGACCTCGAGAATATGAGCAGAATATAACAGAGTATAAGAGAATATAAGAACGGAAATTTAAACGGCCATTGGGGAAGTGACTCGCCGCGGCCTCGAGAATATGAGCAGAATATATCAGAGTATAAGAGAATATAAGAACGGAAATTTAAACGGCCATTGGGGAAGTGACTCGCCGCGGCCTCGAAAATAAGATGTGATCGCCAGGGGCCGAAAGACCCCAAAATAAGAAAGTGATCGCGCCTACCTCAAGAGCGGGAGATGGCGGGTTACTTCTTCCTCTCCCTCCGGCCGGCCGACGGAGAGGACTTTCCTCGGCTACCCTTGCAAAATAAAGGACAAACAAATGACAAGTGGATTAGAAAGATGGAGGTGTAGTATTCAAATCCTTGCGATAAAAATAACGAAATGATGGCAAGACACACACCTGGTTGGTGTTATCTTTTAAACCCCTCTCGGACTCGAGTAGGAGGAAAATGAGATGATGGATGCAAGAAGTATAAAAGAAGAGGCGCCCTTATGAAGGGGGATAGAGGATGCGAGATGATGAATGCAAAATAACTACGAAGAAAAAGGGGAAGAAAAGGCTTATTGGATGAGCCGAGGGTGAAATCCGGCGGAGCTCCGGCAGCGTGGGGACGACGTGGAAGCGCGGTGGATGAAGACGACCTTCCTCTCGCGAGCGTGAGCACCCGAGAAGCCGGCAGAACCTCCACCTACAAAAGAACCCACGGGTTAGAAAATGACTCCGTAGCCTCTGGGCTCCGGCAGCCTATCGGATCACTTCTGAGCTCCTCCAGAACTGAGGGGGTGGGCCTCTATTTATAGGGCTCCGGAGGGTGGAGGCGTCCAGGACCGAACTAATATTTTATTCTATTTTTATATATTTTTTTAGAATACTTTTGTGGAGGCGTCCAGGGTCCCGGACGCCTCAAGCAGGTCCACCGAAAACCGACGACGGCCGCACGCGGTTTGGCACAACGCGTGGTTTTGTGAGCGGCGCCTCGTGATTCAGAAATGGGCGCGTCCAACTGACGGGACGTCTCTATAATTTAGATTTTTTCACACACGACAAACCGTCGTTCGGTGGCCGGCGCCCGTGAGGGATTTGATGGAGGCGTCCAGGGGCCTGGACGCCTCCAAAATTATATTATTTTTTATTTTTCTTTTGTCTTTTATACCAGGGCTGGCATTTTAAAATTTTTTTATTTATTTTTATGGAGGCGTCCAGGGGCCTAGATGCCTCCATTAATATGTATTTTTTATTTATTTTATTTTTTTATGCCAACTGGCATTTTATAAATATTTATTATTATTAGTTTTTATGGAGGCGTCCAGAGGCCTGGACGCCTCCATTAATATATATATATTTTTATTTATTTTTGGGCCCTGAGAAAATAATAAAATAATAAAATAAATTAAAAAGATGGGGGCGTCCAGGGGCCTGGACGCCCCCATTAAGACCCACCCGGGTCCTCAAATCAGGCGTCGGCGGCCGCCCGGTAGACCCCCTTCTTGATTCCGGAACCTCTTGATGCGTCCGACTGGTGTTGATGTCGTCCGAATGTCGTGACGAGACGATTCCGGATGCCAAAAAGGGCGGAAGAAGACTCAAGAAAAGGAAGCACTCAAGTGATTCAAAATGCGTAAGCCGTTGCGGGGCGTTATATAGTAATATGAGACTTTCTCAGGAGGCG